>JAJMAK010000160.1:0-35342 GCA_030572615.1 Metschnikowia lachancei | reverse complement strand
GCTCTCCGGTCAGCTTCGCCTCGAATGTGCTCCTTTGTTAGTCTCTATACCTCAGTACCTCCAAATCGTGCCCAGGCCTAAGCTCAGGCTATGCCTATTCCATTTGAACACGCTAGTCGTTGCTTGTAGCGAGGGCTGAAGCACCTGGTCATAGGCTAGTTTTTTACATATATCGAATCGATATATTAGGATATATTTTCTTACTAAATTTTTCACCGAGTCAATATCGATATCTAGTAATTAGTAAAAATATCAAAATATAGCTCAAAATATATTTAGCTAAATTTCGCATTTTACTAATTTTAATCTACACTGCCCTCTGACTCACAGCATCGGGCATCGCCTACTGCATCGTCGGCCCAACGCTCAGGCCTCACGTGCCGAGCATGATAGTAGATTTTCCAGTTTCTTCAGTGCACAAGTGTTTCGAAAAAGAACAGAAAAAAACAAAAACACATATATATTAAACCAAATACCTATAATGGCGTCTTCAATTCCTGGCCCTGTGCCTCTTCCGGCATCGAAATACGACTTGTCTACGTACTTTGGTCGGGTACGTCATTGTGCAGATATTTCCGACCCTACGATGCTTCTTAATACCCCAAGCGATGTGGAAGCTGCAAAACGTAGCGTATGGGACTACAAGAACGGCGTGGTGCCACACATGACTCCCGAGCTCTGGCGCCACAAAAAAGTGTTGGACTCCACTCTCCACCCCGATACTGGTGAGACGGTGTTTTTACCGTTCCGCATGAGCTCTTCTGTTTTATCGAACTTGGTGGTCACGGCAGGAATGCTTACTCCAGGGCTCGGGACCGTGGGAACGTTGTTCTGGCAGGTGACCAACCAGTCGCTCAATGTGGCCATCAACATTTCCAACGCAAACAAGAGCCATCCGTTGACCAACATGCAGATTGCTACCAACTATGCCATGGCGGTGACTGCTTCTTGTTCGGTGGCGTTGGGACTTAACTCGGTGGTGCCTCGTCTTAAGAATGTTCTGCCAAGCACCAAGATGGTGTTGGGCCGGTTGGTGCCATTTGCCGCAGTGGTTTCTGCGGGTGTTGCCAACGTGTTTTTGATGCGTAGTGAGGAGTTGAAAAAAGGTATCACTGTTTTCGATAAGGATGGAAACGACCTTGGCTCATCCAAAACTGCTGCTTTCCATGCTGTGGGCGAGACTGCGGCCAGTAGAGTCATCAATGCCACCCCCATCATGGTGATTCCTCCTTTGATTTTGGTCAAGTTGCAAAAGTCCAGATTTCTCAAGGGCAAGTCCAAGTTTGTCGAGACCATGGTCAACATAGGCTTGATTTTCGGAACTTCCTTGGTGGCCTTGCCATTTGCTTTGGCGGTGTTCCCTCAGAGACGTACTATTAGCACACTGGCTCTTGAACCACAATTCCATAATTTGAAGGACAAGAACGGTGCTGAAATCACCGAAGTTGAGTTCAACAGAGGAATCTAGGCGTATAGGAATCCAGGCGGTCATTGTGTTTATATGTGGGATGAAAGAAATGTGCTTTTCATTTTTATAGAAAAGAAATAGGCCATAATACACTGGTCATCTAATGAACATATGAAATATTTTTACAGACGGGGGTTCTATTGAAGTATACTATGTTTGACATGACCCTGTGAATGAGGTGTATAGAGAAATCATACAGTCCGCTCCTGCTACAATGCTAGAATGGATATTGTTTTAAATTACGCAAGGGTATATTAATATGCTGTTTTACTATTCATGTTGATTCTTATACTTTCTTATACTTTCTCATAATTTCTCATACTTTCTCATACTTTCTCATACGTGATGATGCACCCACCACTTTTAGTCACATTCTGGCAAATCAACTGTCGTCAATAACCCCATTTAGGGTATCTAATGAAGAACTTTTGTAAAGTATTTGGCTGGTTGGTAAATGCACAAGTTTTATTCTTCAAGCAAAGTATATCATCATTCAACGAGTAGTGGTTATTTTCCGAAGGCTCACAAACATTCAGAAAGATCCAAGTCATATGGCTACAAAACTTCTTTATTAGTGGCACATCAAAGAATTTTGTTTTAGTGGGCAACACTGTAATGAAATACCTAATTTTGACATAGACAGCCTCGAAAGTGATCAGTCCATGCTATTTTAAGTCAAACTGCCCCTTAGAACTCTGCCCTTAGAACTTTATACAACAAACATACTCATGGGTTATCCCAGTTGTTTAAAACCCAGCCAATTCCGTTTTTGGTTGTCAAAAATCGCTATTAGAACCGAATTATCTAAATATCATGCTATTACCGGGTATTTTCTCTTCTAATTGGCAACAAAATGTTGGTATTTAGGGAAATTTACCTCGTTTCGTACATAAATGACTTACATAGTACCAGTAATGACATGTCCCAATATTCTTTTTCCCTATCAAAAGTTAACCTTTGTAAGTATGTACTATTCAATATTATTAAATCATCTATGAAAACGAGATATTAACCAAGATTTCTAACCCTCGAATCTGGATTTTTGCTTGAAGAAGAAAAGAAATCCTTTTATACTAAAATGGGTTGATTCTATCCTTTAAATTTCCTGCGCATTAAAAGTGTGATTCCTTTATAGTTGTACAAGTGCAAGCAGTGGACCAAAACATTATATTTTAGTTGCCATTCCGGTTAAAGTATTTCAAGGAGAATAAAAAAAAGAGAGAAAAACATATTAGGAGCAATAAGCGGTACAACCGGGATTAAAGTAAAAGATGAACAATTTATCACGACGACTCTGTTTGATAACATTACGATTCTCATCCGCTTACACACAGGCTAATAGTTAGCGAAGGAAAGTGAAGGTTTCAAGAGAACATGGTCCGATGAGTTCTGCAGTCATAGGAAACAGGAAAAGGTAATACAATTGGTTCTTAAAAAACACTCTAAGAAATACCCAGATATCAAAAGGTACGGATTGTGTGCCTAGTGGATTTTTATAAAGGAACAATATAAAAGAATATAGAGTTTCGGTCTTGCCGCATGTTCACGCAGGAATTCCGGGTAACCTCTCGGTTACCTCCCCTCTCGGTTACCTCCTTGGTTACCTCAAGGTTTCTGCTTGTAATCTGATCCACTGGGAATTTTTATCTACAATGAACAACTTTAATCCCTCTCGGGATACATCTCCGTCATCCCCGACGGTTCTCTGATAGAGATAACGAGCCGTGGGGATCTGCTTATCAAGCACGTGCATCTGATTACACCTCATGAGGATGGTTACTCAATCAGTGATACCGTGCAGGACAACCTTTAACAAAGAACCCAAATACCGGTGAAGTAGTGCACATAACTGGAAAAACTGTTGCGCGCTTTACAAACTGCACATAGTGCCAATTTAACTTGATACTTTCAAGGTTTCAAATTGGAGTCCCCAAAACAAGAGCTCCATTACAAAAATTTGCAATGCAATTAATTGGTTTAATCAATTAAGGTAAAGTTAAGATATTCAAAAAAGAAAAAAAGAACTCCGCGACAGGGAATTGAACCCTGGTCCCCCGCGCGACAAGCGGGGATTCTAACCACTAAACTATCACGGAGGGTTGTTGTGTGTAGTTTTTTCGCGTTTTATAACCCTGGCTAGACGGTGATGCAATTCTTCTTTTTCAACTAACTCAACTAACTCGGTCAAAGCTGGGGTTTTGAAAGCAAAAATTAATACAAATGAACCAGAAAACAGAAAAACCAAACAAGCCCCGAATTAAGCAAAAAGTAGTATCTTTTTAAAGAAAAACATTGGCTTTTACAAAGTTCTTATAAATTGATTGAATCTAGAGCGTTCCTCTTTGAGTTATCTCCACACTGTCCGCCGAGATTCGCCTGTCGTGGGCTGGATAACTTCATTAATCCGTACTCTAATGTGGTTTCAGGGTTTTCTCTATTTTTTTATAGTTTTTGTGTCGTTTTTATAGCGGCATCCGGAAATACAATTGTTTCTTAGAAAAAAAGTCTTTTATTTTATCAAATCTTTTTATTAGACTACTCTTATCTATCCCTTCAATAGGCAGCAGAAAGCAAGTATAGTTGATTTGATATGTTTCCCCAGCAGCCAGGGAATAATTATTAATTTTCTTAGTTTCATTCTTGGCATATCAACACTGCCCTATCAGTGACACTCCTTAGACATTGACAGCCAAAATAACCCCTCATCACCAGAATCTCCAACCTTCCACATTCGATGGTCCGATGAGCTCTTCGATGTGGTCTCTGGATGCAAGGCCAGCAAGTTTTTCCGAGCTGAAAATCGTCTTCTCTGCACAATCTTCTGCTCTCAACATACCCACACCCTTTCCCCCAAGCGTGGCTTGGAATGCCTCGAATCCCTTCCCACTGAGCTCGCCAGATATACACTCAACGTCAGCTTCGGTGGCGGCATCATCCAAAATCGTGATGGCACACCCACCACCGCCTGCACCGGTGAGTTTGGTGGCGCCAAGCTTGTGTTTTTCGGTGATTATACGCACTTCCTCAAGACTAGGGTGTGACACCCCAAGAGCTACCAAAAGCCCATGGTTAATATCAACAAGCTCACGTAGACTGGTCTTATCGAGCTCGGGTAACATCATGAGATGGTAGGCGTCTGTGGCCACGTGGCTCATGGCGTCCAAAATGGCGGTGGTGACTTTGGAGTGTTTAGAGTTGAGACGCGCAACGTTTCCCACCAAGTTGGCGGTACTCCGAGGTATTTTTGTGTTGATGAGAAGAAGCTTTAAGGCGGCGAAATTACGGATCCCCGTACGGACCGACGGCGTGCTTGGGTCCGCCATTCTCTGGTACATTACCGCGCCTCCATGAGTAGCCACGGCATTATCAATTCCCGAAGGATTTCCATGGAAACACTTTTCGCCCATGAATGACCACTCGTCAATAAAGTCGGCGGCCGGAGTGTTTCTGCGAAGTACATGTTCGTTTAGCGCGAGTTTGGGGCCATCTACGTGTCCTCCAAGTTCGGCCAATGCAGCGGCCAAACACACGGCGGTAGAAGCCGAGGATCCGAGCCCAGCACCAATGGGTAAAGTCAGGCGAATACAGAAATGATGGCCAGACACATGCGCACCACACAAGTTGAAGTACAAATACAAGAAACAGCGGCACGCAGTGTAGTGGAGGTCCAGCAGACAGTCGCCAAGGAGATCGGACGCGAGGTCCAAGATTTCAGGCACTAATTCCTCAGTAACCAGCGGCAAATCGGAGAGGAGGCCCTTTTTTCTGGGCAAAATCGCAGCAAGCTTTTCCCACGGGATATCTGCAGTGTTCCATTTGTGCACGAGCCCGATATCGGGGAATTCAAGCACGATTTCGTCGGGGTTTTGGCTGGGCTGGACCAAGAGATAAGCTCGGAGAGAGAGGGCTGCGGCAATGGCAGGTTTTCCATACACTGCCGAGTGTTCGCCGAACAAAATGACTTTTCCCGGAGCTGAAACGTAGAATTCAGGCATTTTCGAGGGGATCTCCAGCGGATCTCTTTGTTTTGGGCGTGTGTAGTTGGCGGAAACGTTTGTGGTGATAATGGCACCTGAAATTTATCACGCTACGCATCACGTGATCACACATACACGTGACCATACGTGCACGCGTTTGTTTTTTTGGTCCGCGCTGCGTGGTGGCCGCATTTTCTGGTGTATGTTAACGCTGTCCTGTATATGTTTTTAATAATAAAAGAATCGATCGTGTTAAATCAAAGAATGAAAGAAAATGATAATGATAATAATGAAAATAATAATAATGATAAAACTCATAATCAAAATCAAGACTAAATCCCGAAAACAACTAATTAAAACCGTCACTACCTGAACCTTTTGCTACATTTATCCCGACACTCAACATTCCCGAAGTCTCTGTATACACAGGTTCATTGTTTAACCATAAATATTCGAGATACTTTTTTCCATTGTTAATGATGATTTATAAACACGTACAAAGTTTGGAAAAAGCCACTTGGATATGAATGATCAACAGAGCTTTTCCTCTTTGTATAGTGTATTGTCGCACAAGCAGCAACACTGTGTTGAATAAGTGAAACAATCAGTTAGATGCGATGATACGTGCACAGGCTATATGGAGTATAATGATTTGGAAGGTGGTTCGGTTATCTTCAAGAATAACCTACTCCACCTGAATAATATATTTTGTTTCAAATACTCTGTGTTATTTAGGGCCAAAAGGCTCCACATTTCTTTCCTCTGAGAAGAACTCTGTGCACGACCCATCGATATCGGTCGTGTCTCAACCACATTTTCATGGGGAAGTTCCCAAACATCATTAGCAACAATCTTGTATTTATTCAACAAGGAAACGTTTCACGATTTTTTCTTCCCTTTAATTTCATTTCTTTAATTTCTTTCACTTTTCTGGAATGTGCTGAAACCAAGCTTCTCCTTTGATGGAATCTTTTCCGAGGTTCATGCTTGCTTTTCCGAATCTGGTGACATCGTGCAAGGGAATATACTGACAAATAAAAAGAAGAGTAAGTAAAAAAAAAAAAAAAACCTATGAGGAACGACGCACTGTTCATTTTTAGAACATCTCATTTCAAGCCTCTCCGGATAGATCGAGAAAGATCTGACATCTTTCGCAGTCTATCTATCAAAAGTTTACAACTAATGCTAAGAATAGATGGTAACCATTGCTTGTGAAAAATGCGAAACTTTTGAAGGACTGAGTTGAGATCGGCCCAACGTTGTTTAAATTTTGACACAGGATTTTTTTTTAAAAAAATGAATCTCATTTAAGGGATTTTGGGAGGAATTTATGCTTTTTATGTTACGTGTTCATGTAATTACGTTCATCTATTTACGCTCACGTAAATACGTTCATCTAATTGCGTATTCACATTCACCTCTTGACAACACGTGGACGACGTGTCACGGAGTAACATGTTATATACCGGCCGATCGCATCAACATACATGCGTCCATGCACAATGGCTATAAACCCGCGATTTGATACCACCAACTACGCCATCTAAAAATAGGTGCGATTTCAAATCCTGTGAGAATTGGTTGCTCAGGCCAGCCTTCTATCACATGATGTTAAAATACAGGTAAAATACCAATGAGCCTTTTATGTGGACATTGTAGGTAGACGGTTTACTGGTGGCCTTGTACATTTCCATGGGCTTAGCTCATTATCCACCTTAGATTATAGCATACCATCATCAATGAGGAAAAACAAACAAAGCTTCGTATTTGCTATTTTGGCACATCGATAAAGCCGCATGCTGAGTATCGCATGACGAAATTTGCTGGAGGTTTTGCCGGGAATAAATGCCGTAAACCCAACAAGTCCAAAAATAGGTTTTTTTAAACACCCCGCGAGGTGAGTAGCTTTGAATCTTTTGGTACTTTTGATACACCATTTGAATAACCATAAGACTTCTTTGGCATGTGCAAGCATGGTTCGTTTCCTCATGAAAAACACCCAAAGTGTGCTCCGACAGACCTCGTTTCTAATGATGATACCCCGAAGATTCTGTCTTTAACCAGTGGAAACAATATGGCGAAAAAGCATCTCACAACCCAGCAGCTTGAGTTATCACAGCAAGAGCTGCAAACAATTCGTGGGATTAACTCTGAAATTGAACTTAATTTAAGCCACGCAAATCACTTTGACACTCCAATCGATCTAGCTTTACATGAATTCCCCCATTATTCCCACGATCAGTTTGCACTTCCAGAAACAGCCTCGCTTATGTTTGACAATTGGGACGATTTAACCAACAACGAGCTTTTGGAGAAGTTTTCGGCAATGGAAACTGAATTGCCCATGGACGCACCAATGAGTCCCCTAAAGCTCAGGTTATCTTCTGATATGGCCTCTGTTGGTAATCAAAGCTTGAATACACACCGACAAAATCCATCCAAAGCCACCATGAACTCTGGCTCTTCTCTTAACCTATTATCCACGCTTTCACCAAGAAAGAAGTCAAAACCGTCCATTGCGGTATCCCCGAGCTTTCCAAATCTCCCCCCTCAAAAACACCCAGGTTTTCCCCTTTATGAAACACCCAAAGCAAACAATAGAGTTCCCCCAGACCGACAATTGTCCTTCAAAAAGCAGACTAGTTTCCACGATGCAAAACAGGCATTTGCAAAGTTTATTCCTCTACTCAATCAAGTGAATGCTCGTGGTGTGCCTCAATTCCTAGCCACATGCTTGAAAGAACACCACCAGCACGTGCCTTTACAAGAATTTTATGGGTTGCTTTTCGCCAACACTACACCATTATTTCAGTCCACACCAAACGCCGCAATGCCCCCAATTTCCAAACCAGATTCTTCTGAACTTCAACAAAAAGAACTCATGTTTTGTCATTTCATCCTCCAGACTTTCACACAGCCCAACTTCATTCAGCAGCACTTTCCCCACATAGCTTTTGACAACCCACTACTTTCTTCAGTCAAAATCCACGAGCTTCTTCGGAATTTCTTGGCCGTTAAGATTATTTATTCGTCCGTCAAAAAAGTAACTCATAATCCTGTTGGGAAATCGTCCATTCCTCGGCTCACTCTTTACAAGGTTTACTTCATTATTTGTCAAAGATTAGCCCAAAAAGAACCATCCATCTCAAACACGCCTGGTTCCAACACTATTATATTGCATCACTCGCATTTGGGCAAAATTACCAACTTGGTTTTTCCCGACTTGAAGCTACAGAAGTTGGGAGGCCGAGGAAAATCAAAGGTCCACTATGTGGACATCACTTGGAATACTAAAGTAGTTGATAAGGACATTCTAGACTTGGCTCAGCTCGAAATGGTGCAGCTTGAAGAGCATTTCAACACCGGGGTACACGAAAGTGATGCAAAATCACAGCAATTCCAACTTTCAACAAAATCACACCCTAAAAACATCACCAGCCCTATAAAAGAGGCCCCATACTTGTTTTTGCAAGCGCCAGTATTGAAAAAACCCCTTTACACCTTTGTCGAATTATCGTGCACATACCCTGACTCAAATTGCTCGCCTAGGATATGGAAAGAAGAAAAAAACACCGCCCCAAAACACTCACAGTGGTGTAAAACTCTCATGGAGAGCTCTTTGAAGGTATTGGAAATGTATAATGTTGACTTGCATTTTCTTATTCTGAAGTTTAATAAAGGGGGGATATTTTCTGGCGAAATTGTTGAAAGTATTGTACTACCTTTAAAGGAATCGATGAGTGTTTTAATAAACACTTCAGCACCGACACAAGTGTACATGAATTTGTACATTGTAATAATTATTTTGTTATTTCCTGCGATAATCTCTTCAGATGAAGAAGTTCCTTCGGAGTCCAAATCCCACCTCCGAAATTCCATCACGAGTTATCTAGCTTGGCTTGAAAGTGAAGTCCCAGTGTCGAAATTTGCAACCACTGATCAAGTCAACCTAAACATCTTTATGAGCTTGTTGAAAAAGATGATATCGCTCAATGAAATGACCCTGTTTAGAATCAAACTATCACACCAAGAAAAGGTTATAGAAGCGATGATGGGGGACTTCAAATTATCACAAGAGCCTATTGCAGGGGAATCCAATGGAACCCTGTTGATGAATGAAACGTACGTCAGTTCAATCTTATGGTCGATGAATGCTTACAAGTTTGAAACTAGGGATGAGGAGAAGCCAACAAAGGACTCCAAATTGACCATTTCAACGATTTATGACTCCCTTCAAGTTTTCAAGAATGTGATGGAAGTCACAAAAGATGAATTGGCCAGGTTATCAGCCCATAAAAGCTCAAATGTGCCCCTGGACATTCCTTTTCAAGTATTCAAGATGACAATGGAGATATTCCATGACACGGTGACAGACCGACTAATACTGAAGTATCCTATTGAACTTCACACCACAGTGATGCTGAAAATTCTAGAGTTACTACAGAATATCAGCGTTGAGAGCTTTGAGAAAAGAAAACAACACTCGGAATTATCAACAGAAACTTTCAAATGCTGGTGGACTTTCTCCCTGATGGTTCAGGAATATATGTGTATAATCTCAGAAATTGTTGCTTTGAGCAACATCCTATCAAAATATTCATCAATGTGAACATGTACTATGATGTAGAAGATGGCAGGCCTTCATTAGTATGTACAGTGTAGATTGATTTAGGACATGTTCTTATCATGTCATCATTATTTGGGCGTTACACCTGCCAGTGGGGACCAGAACACTTTTTAAAACAAACAAACTTTTCAAAAATTAGGGGAAGTTTCACCACTGCATCCCGCTTCACCGCTTTTTATACATTAGGCCCTCAAAAAAGTTGAAGGAGTTTCCATCTGGCTGCAACTGCAACATCTCGCCCGTGTTGAGATCCTTGACCATCAAAAGCCCGTCTTCACTGGTGATGCCTTTGATCACACACAGTCTTGTTATACCATTCCCTTCCAGATCGAGCTTGATTTCCTGGTCCAGATGCAACCATCGCTTATAATAGAGACTTAAAAAAGGCTTCAACCCGCAACTGTGGAACACGTTATGGAACTGGCCCATGTTGAAGATGATTTTTGCCAAGAGCGTCTCGTGTTTAAAGGGAGCGAGCGGGTCCAACCCCTTCAGTGCACGGATCTCGTTGAGTTTCTTGAGCACAGAGTTGAGCGACGTGGTAGGGGCGTCATTCAGCAAGTTAAGACCGCCTCCCCACACCAAGTAGAACTCACCATTGAGGAACTGCGAGTTGACAAGCCCACCCGCGATCTTGGCCCATTTCTGGTCATCTCCTTCAACCGTGGAGCTGATGTCATCCTTATCTGAGAGCTTAGTAAAGTACTCGGGCTTTAACGCAAGCATATCGTTGGGCCACTTAAGGCGTAAGGGCATGTCCTCATACCCAATTCCATGTCCCAGACGAGTACTTCCGTAGCCAAGAATCAGCTCGATCACCGCCAACGCACACAAGTACTGAAGTGTAATGATGTAAGAGTTTGCCTGTGCACCTGGAAGCACGCGGTACACCACTGAAGTGGCCATTACGCCCTTGGGACTGACCCAAACGTTTCCGCCTCGGCCTCGTCCAGCTAGCTGCGTGGTTGCCGTGAAAGTTAACCCTGATGGGAGGTATTTGAGCCAGTTGGGGTTGGAGTCGAGAAGCGTGTTGGTGGACATCACCACTTCGCCATACATGAGCAAGCTACCAAATGCACGGTTGGTGGAAATGACTCCATTGTCGTCATAGAGCAGCTTCAAGGTGGCGAAGTAGAGCTTGGTATCGAAATAGGGCGTTGCAGTTAAATCAGGCAATGCCCCTGACGTGAATACTTTGATGTGCTTTTCACTAGCAGCAAGGTCATCAATAGATCTTTCAGTAGGGGGGTTATTTTCATCAGAACCTTCTTCACCCATAAAACTTTGTTCATCCTCGGCCTCATCATGGAGTACAATGGTATCGGTGGTGTCTTCGAAAGTATTGGGTCCGACAAAGTCCATGTTTTCACGTAAATCGGCCACGAGCTGCCGGATGCGCCACTGGTCAAAGTATGAGAGCATATAAATGGGTTTGAGCAGTGGTAGCGAGGATTTCGGGTCAAGGTTGATCTTGAGCCCGGCCTTACTGAGACATGCACCAAGGAATCGTTTCCGCGAGTCCTCTGCTACCTGAAGATCGGCCGCTATCATATTGAAATGTAAGTCGTCATGGGTGGGTTGCACCAACGACAGCATGTATTCGGGGTGTGCTCCCGAAAGCACCACGTTACCCTTCCCCACTTTACAGTGGATAACCGCTGCCAAGTCGCCCACATCATCATGTACATCTGTCACTTCGTCATATCTTGCGAGCACCTCAACACCAGGGTACTGCGACGCGTTCATGAACATCCCGCCGCCATTATAGTATGTGGTGACAGATTTAGGGGCACCGTGGCCTTCCAAAGCTGTTTCGTTGACCTTCAAAATAGCAGCACGAGCGCCCTCGTGGCTATCGTAAACGAAGCCTTTATAAGCAGCACCAGCACAGGTGCCGGGGAAAAACGCCAACTCACGAGGCCCGCTGACCTCCAACTCAGAGTCGCCAACTTCAAACTCACATCGTGCACACCCGTAGTAGCCGCCCGCACAGATGCCTAGAAACTTTCCTCCGCCCCGAACATACTGCTGGATGCGCTTATTGCCATGGCCGTTGAGAGCTCTGCAATAGGGCAAGTCCGCCCCGCCGGGAATCACCAACATGGCGGTTTTGCTCATCCAGGGGTCGTTGAGGAGAGCCGCCTCCGAGATGGTGATTACCGCATAATACGGAGACAAAAGCTGACGAAGCAGCGCCAACGTATGGCGAACCCCTTCAGTGGTGGAGCCTTCACCGGCGTATACTAGTACATTCATTATGTGGAAAAACGGACAAGAGAAAACATCACGGAAGAGAAAATACGAGGCTATATATACATACCGAGAAACACAAAAGGGTTGGGGTTGGGGCCTGGCGAGGCATGTTGGGTAGAGTATGCGCTTTTTTTTCTTTCGGAGTTTGGGTTCCGTGGAGTCATGCGAGTCATCAGACGAGTCGTGAGTCATGTGAGTCATGAATCATGCGAGTCATAAATCATGAGTCTTGGAAGAATGACGCTGCACGAGAAGAAATAGAAAGTTTATTATTGCGAGGGAGTATTTACAGAGGTTTGGTATTACTGTATTTTAAGAAATCGTATGTGGGTGTCATGACTGGCGTAATGGGGTGGAGACATGGGGTGGAGACATGGGGTGGCGTAATGGGGTGGCGTAATGGACTACGTTTGACATTCGGTGGGTGGTTATGCAGGAGTGGCGTTTTTTTTGGGTTGTTTAGGTTTAGTTGAAAATATCACCAATATTTTTTGCATATTGATATAATAGTGGTTTATAATAATGTTTTGATTCTTTAAAATTTTGGAATATACATGTTTTGGTGATAGGTAGTACTCTCAAATGTTTTTATGGTGGATATGAAATTGGGCTTTGAGAGGGGTTCCAGACATTCATTAAAGCCAGAGATCATCTCATTGAAAGTTTTTTTTTTCATTTTTTTTTTTTCATTTTCTTTCATTTGCTTTTTTTCTTGGTTGTAATTCTCAAATCCGCCCTTTGAAATCTCAACAATAACTAATAGATTCTCCCCATAACCAGAGAGACGAATAGGTAGCTCATCTACGATTAACCACAGTCGGGCCAGTAAAGAGAATTGGTTTTAAGATGCCAATCGCCCATTAGATTAAAAGGTTACAAAATAAGAAGACATATCCTAAAGTGATGGAGAATTATTTTCACCCTGCGGTTTAAAGGAAACAATGTTAGAAACTCTTAAGTAATTCATGGTAATTGAGAATACTATTATTACCAGGTTCAATCCGTCCGGCTAGCTAAAAGGTATTGTGTATTTCAATGATGTAGTTAAAGCTGATCCGAGAAAAGCTCTTTCCCTAGTGGAAAGAGCGCCTATTTATATTTTCCCGGAAGCCTTCGAAGAAGGCGACTGTGACTTCTGTAAGAGACTAGATAGAAGACAAATAATGTCCTGAAGTGGACTAGAGTATCACACATCGGGAAGAGTGAGTGTGAAACGGAACTGGAACGAGGCGCAAGGTCTTAAGCAGAGGAGCTAGGTCCTGAAGTAGATGAACACTGTCCGAAAGGAGATGCGCAAGGTCCAAAAGGACAATAGAGTAGCACACAATGGAAGATGGGACGTTTCAGGTTCAAGGCGTACATCCAAGTACGGCAATCTGCCACGTACTGCTTAGGGGTGCATTACAATTATTCAATCTCTGATCAATAAGATTGTAAAGTATTTAAACCCTCCGAGGGCTCATTTAAAAAAACCTCCAGAGAAATACAAAGACTACCGATACAGTAGATCACACCACGCCCGGCCACCCACGCGCCCGGACACAAAATTGCTAGACGCTTTTCTTTTTTTAAGTCACTACAACAAACTAATTGTTTTAGTATAAATGGAAAGGAAGTCCTGTAAAAATTTGATTGAACAAGAAGGTTGTATTTTATTAGCACTTGACGAAAAGAAATTAGATCCAAGCTTAAGTATTCGTGGATTGGCAACGCGATTTGAATTGCCCAATAGTACTCTTGCGGCTCGGTTTAATGGAGTAGAAAGCAAGCACGAATCCGATATAAAAAGACAGTTAATGACCACAATTGAAGACAAATCTTTAAAGAACTGGATCATCTATCTAAATTATGTTGGAATAGCTCCCAAACATGGGGAAGTGCGATATATGGCTAATAAGATACTCGCGGCACGCGGTGAGAAGCCGCATATCACAGTCGGAGCTAAGTGGCTTCCTAGATTTGTGAAACGGAGTGGAGAGCTCGAGATAAGAATCTCACAGACCCGTGACTGGGTTCGCTCCAATTCCGAGACCCCAGAAATATTTTCTGAGTGTTTACTCGTGTCCGAAGTACGATTAGCGAATTCGGGATTGTCGATGACGATGTTTACAACGTGGACGAGACCGGTTTTGCGATGGGAATGTTAGCAGCTACTAAGGTTATAACTGGAAGTGAGTTCCGCGATGAGCCCTTAGTAATACAGTCTGGAAATCGTAATTGGGTAACTGCGATTGAATGTATAAGTGCTACAGGGGTCGCGTTACCCCCTTTGTTATTTTGAAGGGAGCTAAGTTGCAAAAAGGCTGGTTATCTGGTCTAGCAATAAATTGGTGCATATCAGTGAAAACGGGTGGACTAATAACGATATTGCACTCCTTTGGCTTAAAAAGGCTTTCCTTTCTTCCACGACGGTTTGTCAAAAAGGAAAATTTCGTCTCTTACTTTTCGATGGCCATGGAATTCATTTGACACCAGAATTCAAAGAAGTATGCGAGGAGAATTTTATTAAGGTCCAATGTATGCCACCGCTTGCTTCACATCGTCGTCAACCTCTTGATGTTGTTTTTCTATCTTGAAACGCTCATACAGAAATCATATTGACAAGATGATGAAATTAAGAGTTAATACAATTGACAAACTTGAGTTCCTCACTGCATATCCCAAAGCACGAATTAAGGCATTCAAAAGAAAAACATAAGAAGCGCATTTCGAGCCGCTGGATTATTTCTATTCGAGCCTTCTTATGGGATCTCGAGACTTCCTTTTCACGTTTGTGAAGAGCCACCGGAGCTGCAAGATGATACTCAAGATGACGTTCAAGATGACGTTCAAGAAGGACCTACCACCCCCTCAAAGTATGACCAGTTAAACGAGCTAGCTTCTGCAATCAAAAATATGCCTCCGGAAATAAGTGGTAGTCAGAAAAGTCCTCTAAGGACGATGATTGGCAAACTCGTGGATATTTCGCAGCCTTTTGCAATTCGCAGTTGTCCTCGCGCAAGAATTGACAAGGGAACGCACAGCTGCAATGTTTAAAAAGAAAAAAAAAGGCACGGCACCGAAGGAATTTCATTTTGGAAAGTGATCTTTTGTTCGAAGAGGTCGAAGATATATTTGCGGTGGATGTAGGCACTCAGGAATGTCCTGTCGATGATGAGACTGTGCGGACTTGTAATGGGTCCCCGAGGCGTAAGCGCCGCCCATATTCATGTGTAATATGTCACATCTCGGGACATACAAGCAGAAGCTCTCCTGAAAAGCCTTGAAGCTTTTTTTTTTCAATTTTTCAAAACTTTCAGTAAATTAATGTATTTTCTTCTAAGCGAATGATCGTCTCGCAATTTGTGGCCGGGCGCGTGGGTGGCCGGGAGCGGTGTGATCTACTGTATCCTGAATACATCGGAATATACTATCGCTCTAGTCCAGATTCAACCTCTAGGAAAAGAATTGCTTGGAAAAATATCTCGCCTCAGCAGCATTGTCCCACACTGACTTCAATGATCCGAAACCACTCAAAAGGTTCAATTTACTAAGAAACAACGAACTCGTATCTCGATCCTGGATTCAAACGCTTTAATACCACAGGATCAAGTTCACCGGTCGTGCCATTCTCAAGAAAGAAGTGGCTGAAAACTCCAAGCACATAGCGAGATAACAGAATGGAGCCTCTTGATATGTTATCATTATTCTGACATTTACTGTTGTTTTTTACGTAGTTAGGTAGAAACCAGCCTAGTTTCAGATATGAAAAGGTCATTTTCATATTTGTGAATTCAAATGCTTACATATAATGCTTCTATTTTCATTGAAATGAACGTCATTCTGTCCATTGATAATGTTGACCATTGATAATCCTCCTTTTAGGATTCAAAATGAAAGCTTTAGTCGCATTTCGATTTCTTTTCCATTAACTTGATCACCTGGCACCTACGCCTGTGGGCGTTGTCTCCAATCATACCAAAAACTCCTTCAACTCCTTAATGTCTTCAACCAACCCCTTGACAAACGTCTCATACTCGGATCCATCTGCTTTCATCATCGCTTCTTCCTCTATTGAACTGGGATAAACTCTTGACTTCAAGAATTTCGGGTGTTTAAGAAGGTTACTCACAAACCCCACAAAGTCATCTCGTTTCTGTTGAGTATCGAGCCCTGGCAATACTGGCATATCCACGTCCGTTGGAGAGTTCGCCGTAAGGCCCTGGACACTAGCAATTGACATAAGGATCTGAAATATGTACAATAGTTGCATGGTCTCAAACGTCCCTGCACTAGATACCCGAAGAGAAGAAGAGTCGTTGGACCAAGACTCAATGCAGTATTCAATCTGCTTGGAAAACGCCCGTAAGGTAAAAACATTCTCGCTAATGGCTTTTCCACGTGAGAGACACGACACAATGATAGGCAAAATCCCATTTGTCCAAGTCCCATGCAACTGAGACGCATTGGCAATAGAAACTCCTCCATTACGAAGGGGCTGTGAAATCATACTCTCCCGCATCACCATAAACATCTTGGAATTGACCATCTTCTCTGCAAAGTCCTCCACCAACAACAATTGCTGAATAAACATCAAACCTAGTTGCGCAAAGATTGGCTCATTGTTCACCAATACCAAGTGTGAAAAAGAGTAGAGACTAAGCAACGTGTCCACAGTATTGTGCTTATTAAGTGACGAACTGAATTCACCTTGCAAAGACGAGGTGATGTCGAGCTGCACAAACACTTTCAAAACAGAAAGGATTAGTCTTAAATCATCCAATCTTCCTCCCAAGTTCACCGGTTTGTGGTTCTTGTTTGTGCGAGCGAGATACACATCATTTTGAAGCTCAATGATGATGCTAGTAGAGCCTTTAGAAACAACATAGTCGAAGAGTTTCAAAAGCGCTTGAGTGTGGGTGTTGATTATTTCAAAGTCCGATTTGAGATTTGCAAGTGCAATGTACAGTATTCTTAACAAGGACCGATAAGAGAAGTCATCTTTGTTGCTACTCAAATATCCCACATCTGGACTTTCCATCAAGTCACTGCACGACTCTATTATGGGTATTGAAAAGTTAACAAGTGCCCTCTTGCCCTCTTTGGTATTGTTAACCGTGAAAAGCAACAAGAAGGCGAGCTCGATCCTCTCGTAGTATTGCTGAGAGCAAAATGGTTCCGAATAAGTATCCTTGGGCTCTTTAATCGCAAGCAATCCATTGACTACCTTTGAGTATTCCTTAGGAACAGACCCCGGGGCACGACGACAGAAAGTTGCGAGGAGTGCGCCAATAGATTTGGATAATGCTATTTGAGAATTGTAGTATTGCATGTTTGCACTCAAGAAAATGATTTGCTCTCGAACATCACTCCATTTAGGGTTTCTTTGAAAGTACGCATCAAGTAAAAGAAGGTCATAAACCATACCGGTTCCAAATCTATTTCTCTTTTTGATAGCCACTGCAAAGTCCGCCAATTGATAATTCTCAAATACTGAACTAAATTGAGTCTTCACATTGTCATAAAGCGAGTGTTTGTAGTCCAGTATCGCGAAGTAGGAAGGCAATTTATCGATGAATGCGTTCAGTGAAAGCAAACCTTGAATTGACTCGACACATTTCTCATTCTTTGTGGTGAATAATACCAAAGATAAAATTTCAGCAATCTTGGCATACACCTTGCAGGAATAAGATGAAATGATTATGTCGCGAGAAGTTTTGGAATCAAGTGATTTTGTGAACTTTTCAAGCATTGAAACCAACTCTTTAACGAAAACAACATCACTATCATCACTTCTTGCTGTTGTCCAAGAGTTAAAAGCCAATGATATGGCGTCCAAAAGATGAACTGTAACGGTTGGTGGGTAGAATTTGACGTCATTTATATTCTTCTTCATGATGGATAAAAGAGACGTCATCTGGGTCCCCTTTTTCGAATCTTTGTCTTCCGACATTTCCCCAAATACGTTTCTGCCACTAATGAATAAGACAGATAGACCTTGTTGATTAGCTTCCATGATTGAACAGAGAAAATCGTAAATGGAAATCTTTATGCTGTAGTCATCGAAGGAAGTTTCCAAGTCCGTTGCTAAAGATTGCAAAAGAATGCGAGAATGGTCATGTCCGAGATGAGATAAGATTGAAGGCATCTTCCCTGATTCCCATCTTCCACTAGTGAGTGACGTAAGCAAGTCAAGGATAACTTTTCTGAGAGGACCGCCATTGCTATAAATGGCCACAAGCTGTGGTAATTTTGAGAACAATGATTCCTCAAACTTACTTGGGTGGGCATTTATAGAGCTTCTTATAGTCACTAAAAGTCTGGTAAACGAAATAGCAGAGTGAACCCAGACATCACCGAGGAAACCAGAGGTGTCTCGAGCATCGAAAGAGACTGATGGGGATGCGAGCGAGTCAATTAAATCAATAATAGACGAAGAAGAGCGAGCAAAACCAGGGGCAGAAGTGAGAAAAGCATCTAAGATTTTTTTAGAAGCCTTGGCGAACACCTTGGTTGGCTTTTCATCGATATGGAGATTTGGACCAACCGAGTAAATAGTTTCCAAGGTCTGAGTGAACACGTCCAAAATGAGGATACCTAATTCAAATTTCTGAAGACTTTCGTTGAATTTGCAGCTGCCATAGTTCTCGAAAACTTGAATAACATGCTCAATGAACTTAGCTAAAATATCACCTTTAGAGTCTTCGGAATAATCCTTCGTTGCCGACAAACAATTATCAGCCAAACAGAAAACAAATTTGACCAAAGAATTCGTAAAGTGATAGTCGCCCTGGATAGTCTCGATGGAACCAAATAATATGGACATAAACCCTTCCTTGCCCTTATTAGGTAGAAGCGAGGAGGTGGATAAATACAGCCATATTCTGGCAGAAATTACAGGCATGAGATTGGAAAAGAGACGGAGAATCTTTTCCAGCAATGTCACGCTTCTGTTATGCATGCTCTGCTCGAATACACGGAAAATCACATCCACGATATCGCTGTCGTCGGTGTATGTTGACATGTACTCTAACACCAAAGAAACATTTGCTGGGTCTTCTGCCGTGGTCTTCACCAAGAGATCAATGATACTTTCCAAAGCCGCAGTTTTTTCAGTCTGAGAGATCTCGAAAAACTTGGAAATGTTCTGCAATACCCTTCCCAAAAATGCCCAACCATTATACTTATGCAAAAACGTGACCAACAATTTTTCCTCGTCTGCGGTAGTAAATATCTTTGCTTTCGTTTCTGATTCAAGGAGTAGCGATAGTTTCGCTGCGGGCTCGAAAGGTGGGAAAACTTCCACGGGCTTGGTGAGTCTCACAAGGTCAGTGTTTTCGGAATCCACATCATAGAAGCTACTAAATTCAGTCTTGTTGAAGATCGACATGTATGAGTTGAGCTCCTCAAACTCATGTAATGCGAAGTTGCCGTTGATTGATGCAAGTTTGAGATAGGGAATGATGGAGAGGGGGAATTTTGCCCTGGCCAAGATGACTAATTGGCGAGCTTCATCATTATCAAAGAACTTCTCTACTGATGCATCTGGAGCATTTTGAAAGACATCACTGATACAGGAGATGATCTCGTCCGTGGAATGTATGAGCGGGATAGCAGCAATGATCAAATCGGTCAACACGACAGCAAATACGTTGTCAAAACTCAAGATTTTGTTGAGTTGCACGATCTCCAGGAAGATAGATGCACTCTGTAGTGCCTGTTGAAGGTTCGCAATGTCTGTTTGAGTGCTTTTGAGAGGTACCACCAGAAGAAACGACTCATAGGAAGCAGGGAACTCCTCGAGCAAAATGGATTTTCTGTAGAGAAGAATGAGCCACGCATAGCTAAGGATATTGTTGGGGCTTTGAGCACAAATCAAACTGCTGATTTCAGCGAATAGTTGCGGGTCTTCTAAGTGGGTCGAGTTCAAGCCAGGCAAGTCGAAGATCTGGAGGGAAACGATCGTGACGAGGCCATGAAGAACAGAGAAGGAGTCTTTGCTTGAGACATACGCAGCCAAGGTGAGGCCGAAGGAGGTCTTTTTCATGAGAGAAAACCACGCAGAGGCGAAATTTGGCAGGATCTTTGTGGACGCTAACACCACATCGAAAATAAGCTGGAGAAGCTGGGTCATGTGCAGGAGAAGCTCATCATGGAGCAAGTTTTCGAGTAGGGCGGAATTCGAGTCAAAAGAAGGGTCAGTGGAGGACGTAGTGACAAGTTCCATTAGTGATTCAAGACTTGCGCATGCTTCAAGGACATAGGAATCGGAAACCACCAAGGATTTTCCCAAGTTGCGCACAACGGAGGATACAGAATCGAGGTTACGGGCGTTGAAGCATTCAGCTGCAATACGGACAACAGTCCGACGTTCCTTTAATGCAGTTTTAGCATAAAGGAGGCCTCGGGCCGATTCTGGGGACGAAGTTGAGCGGGCGGAGGACCAAGGTCCGCGGCGGTCCGCGACAACGAGGGTCAGGTCCGCGGTGATGGGCAGGTCCGCGGCGCCAGGTCCGCCAAAAAGCAAGCGCCCAAGGCTGTTATCGCCAGTGGCTGGCGCAGGGCTCCGCTGGTCTGTTTGGAGAACAATGCGTAACGCTTCGTGTTGGTCCAAATGAAGCAATGAAGCCAAATCGAGTGCCGCACGTACGGCAGTGGGCGTGACGCCAGTAAACAACACGCCACGCAAAGTAAATTCTTTTTTAGATGGCTCAAGACATGGCAGTTGTTTCGAGGGGCTTTTTGCAGCCAAAAACGGCACCGGCAGAAGCACTATATCCTTATTGTGGGCTAAAAACTCGTCCAAAGCATCGCTCGCTGCATGTTCCGGGGAGCTTTTCAAGAGTGCCAAAGCCAGCGAAAAAGTCCATGTGGAAGTCTGCTGGAACGGGCGTACCGCCGACAGCGTGAGGGCGTGTGTATCCGAGGTCATCACAAGAAGGAGATTTAGTGAATTGACGTTTGGAATGGGGAGAAACGGTCGTTTTTGCAGTTGTGTTTTTCTTTTTTTCTTCCTTATATTGGTAGTGCTGATGTATGTATGGGATATTTCTCTGGAGTGTCGCGGTGTACGGGTGTTTCACGGATGTTTTCATTCAAGGCTGCGATCAGTGTTGATTGGAATGGATATCTCGAATGGATATCTCGACTACGTTTTTTACTACAAAATATATTTTCGAACTTTTTGCTGATATCCATATCTATTTGAAATGATATTTAGCTAAAAGTATATATAAAAAATATATTCTCGATATTTTTTTTTGAAAGCCAGGGGTGGAGCTGGTCCTCGTCTCGAGAACACCTCCCCGTACAAGTGTTTTTGAGACATCGTCCTGGACCCGAACACCATCATCTACAGAGCCATCGCTTCTGGATTTAGTTAGGTGTTTAAAACATCCATTTTCCTTGATTAGCGGGCACTTTGTTGAGAGAAGCCCGATTCAGCCGGAGATGGCACGTATAGGCAGCACACACTCTCTAGTAAAGTTCTATTCCGAGCCTCTTCTATTATAAAAAGATACTTCAAGCAACTAGCATAAAAAAGGAACTTTCCTCTTCATTCTCGCTTGAGATCAAAACGCACTCAATTTTGCTCCCTTCTCCAGAAACTTGGACCGCACTGGTATCAGCAGCCGTTACGATATCTTGAACATTCTCTCCGTTTACTTGAATTCCGCTTAAAGAATCATCGAGGATGATAAGGTTGTCTCTGAGTAGGCCTCTCCCCTAAGGATGGCCAAAATTCTGATCGTACTCGGATCGAGTCTTGATTTTTGGTGAACTAACCGAAAACCACGTAAACCCCCTCTTTTATCGTCGAGCTTGGCGTATACCTCGAGCTTGGCGTATACCATCAACGATGTCTCATTGTACATCGCAAAAGTCCAAGGAGGATTGCTCAACTTTCTTGCACGAGTCTATGCTGGTTTGGGAGCTCGCTAGCCAATCGGCTATCATCCAGCGCAGTAGATAATGAAGCTACTAATCACTGGCTACGCTCTCCCTGATGAGCGACCCCACTCTCGTGATGAACGACCCCACTCTCGTGATGAGCGACCCCACTCTCGTGATGAACGACCCCACTCTCGTGATGAACGACCCCACTCTCGTGATGAACGACCCCACTCTCACGATGATACTCATTGCTTGGCCCGGTGCTTCGCCTCGAATGTGCTCCTTTGTTCGTCTCTATACCTCAGTACCTCCAAATCGTGACCAGGCCTAAGCTCGGGCTCTGCCGATTCCATTTGAACACCCTAGGTTGCTTGTAGCGAGGGCTGAAGCACCAGGTCATGGCCTAGTTTTTTACATATATCGAATCGATATATTAGGATATATATTTTTACTAAGTTTTTCACCGAGTTAATATCGATATCTAGTGATCAGTAAAAATATCAAAATATAGCTCAAAATATATTTCGCTAAATTTCGCATTTTACTAATGTTAATCTACACCGGCTGCGATTACCCTCTTTATAAGAATAGACGGATGACCAGGTGGTGATTTCTGTAACAGGGACATTTTTGCAAATTCAAATACTGTATTTGAATATTTTAAAGGCGAATGTGCGTGGGAGGGGAATATTTAAGTTTTGACTGTAATTACTTTTTCTTGGGTCGGCTTGTTATTACTTTTAACTAGTGTAGTGGAGCTCCATATAGTATAGTAGATACAAGGATTACCCACGAATACTAGAACAATTCTACACACAGCCTGGAAAAAGGTTTTGCGCTTTTAATGTTTATATGGGAGTTTCTCGGCATTTCTAGAGTTGCAATAGTTGGTATACCGGGCTTAGTTGTAACATTGATGGCTCAGCAAGAGTAGGGATTTGGCCAAGGCATAGTGTATAATGTTTGGTGGTAGTTCAGCCGGAACTTGTGAAAGAACCAAGAGGAGTAAGACCTGAAAAAATAAACCAATTTTATAGCATTTACTGCCTTGGAGGGACTGTTTAATGGAGCACACCTGAATAGGTTTTCCAGACTCACGTGTGTTGGGTATGGAAGATAACACGGCCAATGCTCTTTCGAAACTCCATTCATAGAATACTGTTTTTTATGGTGAGAGTAGAGTCGATATTGTGTTTTATTAAAAAAAAAAAAGAAAAAAAAAAAAAAAAAATAAAAAAAAGTGGTATCAAAATGTACAAAGCGAAAACTACACTGACTATCCAGTAGGAGGAAACGTACAGCGGGGTCTTAAGTTAAGCATATTTGATCCATAATAACACATCCTAAAGGAAAGAGAAAAGACCAGGAGTTGCAGTTTGTACCTTCAAATGATAACATAGTTCTGTGCTCACCGGGGTGTTTTGAACTACTCTCACATCCACATCACCAACAAAATGAGGACATTGTTTATATATATACACCCATTATACCCTGGTTTTACTGTTGGAAAGAACGGGTATGCTTAGTTTGGGGATGAACTTTCGGAAGTTCCTTTTATCAGGGTATTTGGCCAATGCTCAAGTATCTTTTATCACGGATCGACAAAAGTATAAAACCCTTTCCCAAGAGGAATCAAGACTAATTAGGAAAGAGCAATATACAGTAAATTAGACTTTTAGAGCACGACAGAAAAACAATAGATTAATCAAAAAGAGGGAGACGTGGGCTTTTCTAAAGGGTCGGAAGTTTACAGAGATATTATGGGTGAGTGATTTGATGGAGTTGGTGAAAGGAAGTAAGCTCCTTTCAAGGGATACAAAGAGTATAGGGGATGCCTTACTCTGGTAATACTAGACGTGTACTGTACTACACTGTCTACGTTAGATGTAGAGTCGTATCCTCTGGATGATGGTGTTGGTTCCTTCCACCATCCTTGTGGGTTCACTCATTTGTGCATGCGTATTGGACGGCGCACGTATCCGTCACGTGATTACAGTCAGGTGACAGTAGGCCACATGTGGCTGAGGTCTGGATGCCCTCTTACAGTTGGTTCAAGGATTGCTTCATAATTGACAAAAGTGTAAATAATCGCAGCCTATATCCAACAGAATAGCATATCAAGATAAACCAGGAAGAAATAAAAAAGGGAGGCGGATCAAGGAAGCCAAATGGAAAGGAAATAGTCACCTTACTGAAGATACTCATTCTATTACTACAACCATGGCATAAGGTCACGTGGAGCCCACTGACTAAAAAAGCGGGGCGTTTTCTAGAGAGGAATGTTAGATCAAACATTCTGACCTTTTGTTATATTCTATTTTAGGCCCTATTTTCCAGGGTTACTGTTATCTTTCTTGTGGGATATGGGAGATGGCCACATTCAATAATGGCCATGATACCCTAAAGACCCCACTTGTATTGTATCGTGTGCCCGGATTAGCAATTAACATGATACTTAAATATTTTGTAGACTCTAAACAATTTCCTATAAAGCCCGATGTAATCCCACCTCAATTATTCTTGTAATTCATTCATTACAAAAAACAAGAAGTGAAAAGAACGCCAAACGAAACATGAAGTTGCTCAACATTTTACCACTCGTCGCCTTTGCTGCTGCTACTGAGCATACCATCTCTGGCTACTTGTACGTTCCAGAAACCAACACCGAGACTCGCCAATATTTAGGCCTTGAAAAATTTAGATTCACGGTGGCCGGAAAAATCCAGGTGTCTGACTTTTATCCACGACTTGGAAGGGTTTTGGTTAATGACGGCCACGGTCACGCTGGTGATGTTGACTTTGAAAAGGATTTAAAACCCGTCATACATCAGATACCACCATACAACTTGGCCGTTTCCAACAGCACGGAAATCCCCGGCCTTGTGGGTAAGCATGTTTTAGAAAATACCCCCGACACAAACTTTTCCATGAATGGCGACTCGTCCGAAGACCCTTCCGAAGACCCTCACAAGTATGTATTATCTTAAGCAAGATTTCCAGCTCTGTGACGATAAACTGATTGGGTTTGGCAGCCACTGTGCTGGTGCACGCAAGGTGAAGGTAGCCTTTCAAGAACTTATTGGAGAAGATGTAGTGTAAATTCCAAGTTATCAATCTTTGGGGGGTTAATGGCATCGTGGCCCCATTTGGGGCATTCAGACTTTAGTGAACAGGGTAACCATCTAGAATTCAATTGAAAATGATATCCTCGTACACCCACAAATAGGAAATAATATATACACGTGCCAGTAGTTGGCATTTAACATTTGGGGCCAGGAATCTGGTGCTCTTGTTTAAAACTCTCGATTGAATAATCCATGTGTCTTACTCCACAGCACAAATCCATTCAGTGAGGTCATATTCTGTTTACAATGGGTTCTTGAAGAAATGATTCCGACTCACATCCGAAGGAATCTCTGCATCAGGCTCAATGGAACCTCCCAAAACAGCATCGTTGAACTCGAACGCCTTCACGTGACCCGGAGACGTTTCTAATGCCGTGTTTTTAGTGGAAAATCCCTCTGCGGAAGTTTCCCCTCTAATCAACCGCAGCCACGCACCGTGGCATTGCAAAATCACATCTATGGTTTCCTGCTGACTACGATACGTCTCGTTGAAAGCAAACTTATTCTGGAGTTTCCCATCAGGTATTTTGTAGTTACGGAACCATTCCCTTGTGGATTCCAAGAGTTCTGGGCATTTTTCGTAAACGTCTTCGATGTCCAGGAGTTCATTTGCAAGAGGATCTTCCACATTTACAACAATTACTTTCCAGTCCAATTCTCCATCATCTACAAGAGCCAAAGAGCCCAATATCTTGACGGTCTTGATATCCCCAATGGAAAGCACATCGGATCCAATTTCACACACGTCCAATGGGTCTCCATCACCGGGAAGACCTGCCACGTCGTGCATGACCATGGGGTCTTCCCAAGTCTGAGGAAACGCACCATAGTTGAAGATGAACCCCTTGTGTGGAAACAAATTCTTGACAAAACGAACCTTATCTTTCTTCACATCTTGCATGATTGGGTTTCCCGGCAAAATGGTGTTGATTTCGAATTTTCCGTTGGTCCACCGTGGGATTTCGACCACCATGGTTGCCGTGTTACGCTCCAAGTCCAAGCCAAGCGGTACGTCATGGAAATACGACACAATTTTCGATGAGTTTTCAACGCAGTAGTTTTGGTACTCCTTGGTATATTTACGTCCAATACCGATAGCCGCATACTCGGCCTTTGGAGCGTTGGGGGAATCGGTTAAGGATTTCCCCGTGGAATTTTTCACCATCGCAGAAGCAGAAAGGTGACGCAAGGTTATTAAAAGCCTTTCACGAGCCCGGAGAGACACTGGAGGTGTTTTTTTAGCCATGGGGAAAAAGCGGGGTATCATGACTGCGCTATGTGACTTTTTGCCTAATGTGGAGTAGTCGGCCGAGGTGTGGAGAATGTGAAGAGAGAACCGCGGTTCTGAAATGGCGGTCGTGTGCTACGTCACAACAAGCGGCGTATGCAGGACACGCTTTATAAGAAGGGTAGCAAACCCAACAATGCGCTAAAATAGTCAGTATGAGTTTTTAAAAAATGGACCTTTATCAACATTTCCATGGTCACTGATAGACTAACTGTATCCCAAACTATACCCTTATGGTTTTTTCTCGTGTATCTTTCCTCTTTTTGTGACGTGCACAGAAGACCTCACTCAAATAAGAGATAGCCGCAGCCGTGGGAGAGACTGCAAATAGGCGAAAATGCCCACAAAATCAATGCACATGTACCTTTTAAAAAGTGAGCTTTCTGGATTTGCAGCCATTCATATTAAAGAGCAAAAAAAATCCCTAACTTTCAAAAGAGCGAGGGACGCCCCTTTTATAGTTTTCGATATTTTTTTTCTTTCTTTTTTGTAATTTGACGCGCACAAATATAAAAGCGCAAGGGGTTGTTGGAGCGGCTATAGTTTATTCCCCATCATGCTTCAGGCTTTACCGAAGGATTTATTTTTTGTTCAGTGGGATTTTGATCATGGAAAAAAAGTGGATGGTTAACAAAATTACAGAAAAGGACACCTCAATAAAGACGTAGATGGCAATCAAAAACCTCGTCAGTTTATAAAAATGATTGATTTTACATTAGATCTTAGGAATCTATGATGACTGATATGCAACGGAACGACATGGAAAAGAGATTTCTCCGGTATTTTCGAAGGAAAAGAACGTGAAACTGCTCATGAAGGCCTTGTTTTACTGGCGGCACGTGCCTTACAACACTTTTTTGGGTATATTGTTTTGAAGCCTCGAAAAGTGCCTAAATTTATTTGCTATTAAATGAACATACGTCAATCTTCGTCAGTTATGGTTTACAACGAAGTTTGATTTGACGAAAAGTTTTCAACAAGCAGGAATGAAACGATCAACAATTCTGAAATACAACACTTTTATATCTCAAAGAAAAACTCCACCCTTTTTATTGAATGTGAAATAACATCAAACTCCTGCGGACTTACTGTCGCTTGTTTGTCAATCTGAATATCAAGCGCCAACTACGCCAGCCTTGGAAAATTGAAAGAAGCTAAACACACCTGACATATCCTTGAACGGGAAAACTGAATGTGCTAAGATCACCACACATTTGAGCAGTAATTCTCGAGCATATGGGGAATTTCCTCAGACTAAACAGTTTAGCCCGATCTGCCTATTCAAATGGTATTTTTATTGCATTAGGTTGGTTTATTATTTGGTGTGGTGGAGAAAATACATGCTTCTATATTCTATAACGGGAGTCTAATTTAGTAGGGCGGAGGACCAAGGTACACAATCTTGCCCTTTTCGGTGAAGCCGGAGTTTTCGTCCCGCATATCCACAATGCTTTTGTTCAACTCAATCTCTTTTGCTGACCAACCCATGTCATCTCTAGGGATCCACAAAATTGGCATCTGCGCAGACACATCTGGCTGATCGTATGCGTGTGGATCCTCTTGGGTGGAATTTTCTATGTTGTATGTGGCAGGTATCATTTTCTTGGCAAAGCGATAGTTCAAGAAAACATCCGGCCGGATGTAACGAACGAGTGGGTTGTTTCTTTTGACGATCTTGAAATCGCGATCCGCTAACAACGGAGTCAAGTTTTCACCTTCATTGTTGGTCATTTCCAACTCTTCCTGGATCTTCATTGTCTCTTTTGTTTCATCCGCTAGAGTTTCCTTGGTTTGAGCATCGTGTTTTCTGTCCAAAACCTTCCTTTTATAATCAGATTGTCCCGTAAATGAAAACGTGTGCGATACTCCATCCAAAGGCTTCATACAATCTATTGGCACAACTGTCAACAACCTATCGAAAGCAATCTTTAGATGAATGTGGGCAAATGCCGTGAAAAAGAGTCCAATGATCTGAATCACAATCGGACCCCAACCTTTACCAACAATGAACAAACCCAACAAACACACTTGACCCATATACATTCCCGTAAAAGTCTGGAATAGTGCCTTCGGGTAGTGAGATCCTCTGGCATCTGGACTTTCAACAAAGACGTAGGACAAGTTGTGACACCAAGCAATGTACAATAGACCGAAAGTGACCGATGAAAATAAGAAAATCATTGGAGAAATGACCGAATAAACCATGGTGATACTAGCCAAGTTGACCATAGGTGGGAAAACTGTACCCCACTGAACACTTCCTAAACCCGAGAACCTTGCCCATTTCTTTCGGAGGGTTTTATCAAAAAGTGTTCCCAAAATATAGTATAAGAACAAACCAACGACTTGGAAAAGCGCACCACTACTAATCGTGAGACCTTGCAAAATAAGGTATGAAAGGTAGAAGTTGGAGGACCGAGGTAAATTCTCGGCCAAGATATTGAGGGCAGACTCCGGCTTAGCGATGATCAGTTGTACTGTTGCAGTAGCAGAAGAGGCAAGCGCAGTGACAAGGAAACCGTTGACGGTCAAAAATCCAAAGTAGGCAGTGTGTGTGAAGTGCTCAGTTTCCTGGACCGACACCGTTCCGGCGATTCTGGCCATGGCGCGAATGAAAATAGGTAAAACCATCAACAAAAGGGCTAACATCACCGTGGGCAAAAGACCAGTCACAATACCCAACAACCACGTGGGGAGACGGTTGATGAAGCGCAAAAAGTGGACTTTTTCGGTCAAGTTGTTGATGTTGGAAATGATACCAACAAATGCCACAGGGATGGCCCAGAAAATGATCAACGCACAGATTGCAGCAATGGCAATGGCGCGTCTGACGATTCGTTCCCACCAAAATAGTCTCATGTTGACCCAGTCGACATCTGCTGGCTCCATTCCAGTATAAGTAGGACTCATTCTCATGGGAGTGTGGTGAACCACTGTCTGATAAGCCAACTGAGCGGAATATTGGTCTTCAAATTCAACGAAAATGGAGTTTTTTGCCGGAGATAACTTGAATCTCTTTTGCATCTTGCGAACGTCACGGTCGGCAAGGTGTAATTCCTCGCGAGTCTTCTCAATGGTGTCAACTTTCTTCGAAAAGAAGCCCTTACTTTTTTCCCGCGGTCTCTTGTCTCTAGGAACCCAGGTGTCGATATCGTTTGGGTTTTCCACTTCAATGTTCTTCCTCTCCGCCTTTAACTTGGCATTGACTGCTTTATACAAGAGCTCGGTGGTTTTGCGCTCCAACTTTAACGCCAATTGTTCTCTCTTGCGCACTTTGGCACTCAAGACACGGATGTTTCTCGATACAAAGATGCGCTTGACGCCGTTGAAGAGTTTGTAGAACTGTTTCTCGTCCAATAACTGATCTGGTACCGACTGGAACAATACAGTTCTGGAAGACCTCTTGGTGGCGTATTTTGGTGACGATAATACTGCCGAGCGGAACGAATTGAAGAAGAAAAGCTCTCTATAAATCACATAGATGGCACTACCATAGAAAACCCACGACATGAACGCGTGCGCATAGTAACGCTTTGGTTGGTTGATGTTGGAGATAGACAACTGGTCCAAGCCTTGTTTTCCCGCACCACTGGTGGCGTTTATAGGGAGCAAGACGACCCAGGTCAAGATCCCAAAGAGAAACAATAATCCCATGATGTAAAGGTACCGCAAGAAAAAGTAACCGTCAAGGCCACACTGCTGGATGATGAAACTATGCGGTTTTAACAACAAGACAAAAATCCATCGGATCGGGTCCTTGGGAAGCGGCTCAGGCTTCTTATCTTCTGGTACAAGGTCGTACGAAGACTTGGGAGAATATATTCTTTTGAACTTCAACCGCAATATTATGAACCCTCCAACAAAGCACCCAAAAAGGATCGAGTTAGTGGAGAGCGATGTCAACACCGCCTGCGTCGAGGTTCCTTGTGCACTCATTCAGGAAGCAGGTGTTGATGATTATGAAAACTATTTGAATTGGCAACCGTGTAACAAAAGAGGCAAACGTGAAAACAATGAACTGCAAAAAGCACAATAATAACTTTAATCACGGCACGGCGAAAGAAGCTTTTCGCGTATGAGACGTGCACATAACCCGGAATCTCACAATACAGAGTGCATGCGGAGCGAGGGAAAACATTGAGATGATTCTGATGTTGATTTATGGTTTCTTTTCCAGGGTTCTATTAATATTCCAGGGGGGTTTTTTTTTCTATTTACATAACTCCAAATTATTTCATGGAGTATCGTTGGGTGATCTGGGGATTTGGAACATGATTGGGATATTGCACGACCGAGAGTGGGATCTGGAATTATTTGGTTACGAAGACTGAAACTGCATGCTCGCTTATTGTCTGCCGTCTGTCTCTGGCCGGGTTCTGCAATGTGCTAAAATGTGGCACCAATGTTTCAAAGGCCAAACAAACCAAACATTATTGTAGAGGTATGCACTTGTAACCATTTGAGGGCAAATCTGCCACGCGCTGGATCCTTTTCTATTTACAAGGGATTGGTGTTCGGTTTCCGGGTTCTCATGCTGAAGGGGGGTCCTTCTTTTCTTCTGCTTCAGACAATATCGTCAGAAACGTCGTCTGGCCCCACGATTTCAACAGTAAAATCACCCTCGATGAAGTCAAGCTTTAACACACGGAAGCGGGGTGCTTTGAGCACTTGGCCAACAGTCCATTGCTCGGTGGCAAACTTCTGCATAATGTAGGGGTTCTGGATCACAGTAGTCCGTAAAGAGTTAAAACCAATCAACTCAGCCCGAACATCCCCATGCTTTGCATCGCTGCCAAGCAAAAACAGGAACGGAATGGGGGTTTCAATCTGTCCCAGGAGCTTCAAGTCGAAGTATCTCCTAAGGAATTTCGCCATCCAAAAGGTGTCTGAGAATTTCTGCGCCTTCCTATTTCTAAGATCACAGCCTTGTAAGTGAGCCGCCACGTAGTCCAAATCGCTCGTTCTCATCCCGAACTCATACCTCGAAGGCTGCGCCAAATCTTCCTGCAATGCTATGTTTGGCTTCATTTGTGACTTCTGCCGTTCCTGCTTCTTTAGTTCTTCCCTCTGGAGTTTTCTCTTCGTTTTCAGGAATTTTAATTTCCGCTGTTCTGCCAAAATTTCATGCAACGCAGGCTCAGGCTTTTCAACTGCCCTATCTCTTACCAACTGAGGTTCTAATTGGTCAGATTCCTTGATTCCACGTTTCTCTCGCTCTTGTTTGAGAATATATTCCTGGAACTTCCAGTGATTGACCATATCAACATATCTTCTCAAGGGCGAAGTGAAGTTCAGGTAAAGATCCAACCCCAATAAGCTATGCTCAATTTGAAAAGCCAGAAAGTTGGCCGATGTCATCACAGATAAAAGCTGCGACCGTTTTTCAGGATTGGGGTTGGTATTTTTGTAGTACGTCAAATGATTCAACCGCCGGATTTCATCCCACACAGATTTCTTCACGTCCAACTCCAGGTGCCTGTAGATGATGGGGAACCCCTCTCGCTTTGCAAACACAGACCCGGCAAAATTAGCAGCAATCATCAAGTTGGATACAAGGTGTTGTGATTTGGATTCCTGATTCTGGTTGACTTCACGCGTGACAGAAATCACAGGGGCATCTGATTTATTTCCTTTAGGAAGGGCGATTTGCCATCCATTCTCCACCTCAACAAACGCGTGATTGTCAGAAATATCGTCCTGGGTGTATTTGACCGTGACCTTTGAGGAATCGGAGTTGATTTCAAATCCAGATCGAACGGCAACTCGGAAATGTTTGATGAGGTCAGCCATCATATGCAAATGGAAAAGATTGAATTCATGCGAGCCTTCCTTGAGTGTATTGGAGTGAAATTTCTGCAAGTTTTGAGGGTCGTTTAGAACTTCGTTGACTTTTTTGTAAGTGAAGTTCTTGGGGAAGTTCGAAACCGTATAAAATTTAACGGTGGCATTTTGCTGAATGGCATCGCCAATAATCCGTGCAAGCTCGTTCAGGGGTTTAGCAGAAGGGTCTTGCGAAAGACTTTCATGATACAGCTTCAAGTGTTTTTTGTTGACGAAAAACCGAATTCCAATGGTGCGTGTTTTGTGTCCGCCGTTAAGCCCACAAAGTTTCGAGACTATATCGGGGAGCATCATAGTGGGGCCTTCAGGCAAATAGACGGTGGAGCCTTTTTCCAACGCAATCTGACTCAAGGACGATTTGGGTTTGATATATGACGTGGGGTTTGCAATATGCACGGTGATGGCCCATTTGCGGCCCAAGTCCTCGATGGAAATACCGTCGTCAATTTCGTGCGCCGTTTCTGAATCAATACAGTACACCGGAGTGTCTCCAAAATCTTCTCTGAAAGAGGCCATTGGGTCTTCTGCGTAGAAGTCATCTGCCAAGTACTTGGAAAGAGAGGCCAGAGTCGAGCGAGTCAGCAGAGGGGAAGAAGCGTTTCCACCCGGCAAAGCAGCGATCAAATCCTCGTGGCTTTTGAACTGCGAGTCAAGGTACTTGTAGAATTGAAAGTATTTGTCAGAATCCCGTGAAGTATTTGTTCCGGGAAGCGCAAGCGCGCTGTCCCAACGAAGAGGGTTTCTATCACCAGTTGTTTCCAACAACATAAGAATCTCATACGCCCTCAGACGAGCAAACTCGTGGGAGAAGTGCATCCGCGAAGGTACCGCCAAGCCAGCGGCACGCAACTTGGTATCAATGCTACGCACAAGGCTTCCCAGCAAACTGTCCATGGTATGGTCGTTGGTGATGTTTTGTGAGACAAAATCCTTCAACATTTGGATCACCAAAGGGTAGTGTTCAGGGGGTGGAGTTGTCGCACCATTATCTTTGATCACGGAGAGCACGTGGGAGGCGATTTCTTCCACGCCACCGTTTTTCAAGTACTCCAACGCCGAATCCATGAACATGGCGTTGGACGCCGGTAAAACGTCCACACTGACGGGGGTTTTGGTGGATTTCTGGACGTTGATTTTCCATTTCCGGCCCGACCGCGAGAGCGCGGTGATGAATGCAATATATGAACTGGCAGAATAGCTGGCTATAGCAAAACTGCGGACGGTACTTTCAGGCAAGGCTTTTCCCAACGCTTGCGAGCCGTCGGCAAGGAAGTTCCTGATAAGAGCACGTTCTTTTAAATACTCGTCCTCGTCTGGACTTTTGCTCCATTGAGCGCCTTTAGACGGCATGTCATGATTGGACACAATATGAAAGAGATCACAAAGTGGGATTGTACGCGGGGACTGGATCAAACAGTTGGCGTCGTCATATTGAAGCACTTTATGGAAGTAGTCAAGCTTGTTACCGAAATCAGTGACCTTCAGAAATGCATCGATGGAGATCTTGGCAAAGTGGGCCGAGTAGATTGCCCTCGCCGATGTAGGCACAATATACGTCTTGACGGTGGTGTTTGTGAGAAGCTGTGCAGATGCCTGGGCCACGGTAAAGTCACGAGGACCCGCTTCCAAGGACGCCGAGGCGGGTTCGAGGGGCAGAAGGGCCGATTCGGGGGTTTTAGCCTGGGGTATCTTGGGCTCGTTTGGCCGTCTAGGAATTTCGGGTTTCTTCCGGGAAAACGCACTGTCGGGCACACCAACGGGCGCCACGCCAGGGCGGATATCTTCGATGGCAACCAAGTTCATGAATTCCGTGCGTTCGGGCGATAAAACCCCGGGAATGCGCAAGCTGATGTGGTGTTTAGTGCCAAAAGTCACCTCGCCCTCATGGTTGATGAACGTGTAGACATTTGACGCCAACGTGTTGGGAGCGGCCACCACGAGATGGAGCAAGGTACTATTTCCATTCAAGAGAACCACATCTCCAACCGCGAGCGGCTGCAAGCTCGATTTAAGAGAGAATTTGGCGCCGGTAATTGCCATTTCCACCTCGGTCTTGATATCGTCAACCTGGCCTCTGTTTCCGTGAACCAGCTGCCACACATTGGCCGGGCCGTGGATCCGCAAGCGCACACGGTTTTTGTTATCGTTTTTGATTTCATGGAGAAGGTTTCGGTTCGATTTGGAAAAATCTAGCGTGCTGTTGGCCGGGTCATAATACGGTCTTCGTTCAAGGGCCTCTTTTGCGGCCTCTTCCGGGGTACGCGGCGCTCTATCGGGTATAACCGGAAGTGGCGGTCTCTCATATTTGGTAAAGACCTCCAACTGCCTTTTTGTTTTACCTCTCCGAAGAAAAAGCGTCGGTTTCATGTTTTTGTATGGGGTAGATGGAGGAGTTAGGTGGGTTTAGAAGAGAAGAGCGATGGAGGACCCGGAGCGTATATGCAGGTGCGCATGGTGTTATCGGGTTAACGATGGTTGAAGTGCAACGAAGACGATAGTGGCGGGAGCAGAAGATGCGAGTTGTGGAGGAGGGTGATTTGGGTGATTTGGGTGATTTGGGTGATTTGGGTGATTTGGGTATTATTACTTTTATTGCCCTATGATTGGTGATTTTGTGATGAAGTTTTAGGTTCTTCTCGGTATGAAGCTGAGCCCAAGTTTTCTCAAAGGCCCCCTGTAAAACGTCGTGTCACAGTAAAAGCATCTTATATGAATGAATTAATTACACGCGATTTTATTCAACTATCGTGTATATACATTTACGGCGATCGCTCCCAAAACCTAATGGCGAATAAGCCATGAAGACTTTTTTCGGGAATTTGACTTATTAGGCTAGATACTTTTGTATAAGGAGTATATTTCTTCCGACTTAAAAAATCTAAAAAATGGT
>JAJMAK010000159.1:0-35371 GCA_030572615.1 Metschnikowia lachancei | reverse complement strand
GATTTGAAAAGGGGCTCTTTCAATAAAAAATTGAGGGATCCTCATAAAACACACCCTTCGCACCTAGATATGGTCAAACCCCGTTTCTTTTGCTTATGACTTTAACGTCATTGGCTAATACTTCACTCGCATACCATCACCCGATACCCTTTACACTTGGACCTAGCGGTAGTGCTGTTATATTAAAAAAATCATTTCTGTATAAAATCAAGTCAAATAAATTGACCAACACAAAACACATACGGTACAAAACTCAGCAAATTTTGAGCACTTCTTTCTCCTAGGACCCTCACATCTATGAGCCAGGGCTGGCTGCACGCCACGGGGCCTCACCTCAGTGACAACCACTTGCGATCGCAATCCCCCACGCACCACCGCCCGGTCTGGGCGAGATCGATGCGACGAAGGGTGTGTAGTAAGGGAAATTCAAATTTAATACGACTGCCAGATTCTGAATTGGCATCAGAAATCTTGAAAAATAGAGCAGTGATACAGATGAAATTGAATAAAAACGGTCATCTGGAAAACAATTTGAAACAGTAATCACACTCTTTCCTTAATGTAGAATGGCACACATCCAGGAGGAGTGGAGGAGAGCTTTTGGGGGTTACTCTGATATAAACCTTAGCAACATGATGCATACTTGTTGGAAGTAACACAAAAGGCTCAGAGGCAATTCTGAGTTATTATTTGCCTGGATATGGTGCTATTTTAGAATGGTTTCACACATAAATGGAGGATACTCATCGAAGGGGAACCGGAGATCGTGTAATTGATAGTCGAGATTATTGTGCAATGACTCAAAAAAAGGACACGCTATCAGGATGCTTTAGGTCCAAATATTGTAGACTGTTCTCTAAGACCCCCATCTGGGGATCAACAGCAGCAATTTTCATTTCTTCGGTACGTTCAGGCTTAAAAGGTTCATAGGAATATCCAACAGGGATCGAAGAATGGAAGCGCTTTCTGGGCACCCGTATACCAATTTGGAAGGCACGTGGATATAATTAGTGACTTGTTCAAGAGTTACCGTGGACTTTAAAAGGTGAAACAAGTTATGTCTCTCCTTGAGAAGTTTAGTAACAAAACTGCCTAACGTTTTGGCATAATTGCTCCAAATTTGGGCGTTTTCTTTCGAGGTAGCAAGAACCAGACCATTTTGTTTTTATTTTGTTTTTATCTTCTTTTTCTCTAGTTACTAGCCTCTTGTTCTTGTGGTGGTTGAACCTGGCTAAACAAATGAAAGCGACAATTTCTTCTCCGGGTAGTTGCAATAGGGGTTTCCAGTAAAGTAACGCTTTTTTAATGTTCCCTAACAAAGTGGCTATTATAGCTTTGATGTCTTCTACGTCGGCAGAAGTACATATTCTGCGGTCAAAATGATGAAGACTAACCCCATGTATAGCCCGTGATGTTTCTTTTTTTACAAGTAAATTGAACCTTTCGTTCTCTGGCACCCCGTTAAAGACAAGATTTATTTGGGTTTGTATGGTCGGGTGGTAAGAGTCAAGAAAGAACGTTTTCAAAGGTTCCCACCTACTTTCCCCTCCTGTTCGTAAGCTTTCAAGAAGATGGTAATAGTTCCTGTGGAAATTTGGGGCTTACTTTCTTTTGGAACAGGCTCATTCCACTGAATGGTAGACGAACCTTCAACAAGTTTTAACAGTTTGTAATTTGGCAAAGAAGGCTCATGGGCCACAATTAAGATTTTGACTTCAACATTTCGGGCTTTTTGAATCTGCTTAAGTGGCATATATGGCATATTGATATATAGGAGATATCCGCTAGAGAATGTAAAATAATCCCAGAGAAATTCTTATATCATCAAACAGCCACAAAACTTTATGCGTGTCGTGATAAACTAATATTTGATGGTATCCTGGTCTTTTATGGGAACTAGCTTTTTGACTGTGTTCCGTTATAAGTTAACGAATCGCTATCCATGAATAGGTGAGTTCAACAAGGCCTTACATGGATATAGAAGTGGGTCCTGTAAAGTTGCTCACCGTCCAAATAGTGAAATTAATCCCTTTAAATTGAGCAAACTTCGAAACGATTCTGTTCATATAAGAAAGCACGAAAGTGTACATTTGTAACTTTTATCCCGACAATGGGTGAAAAATCGGCAAATAAAGAAAAGAAGTTTCACATCTATTTATGAGAACAAGTTTCCGCTTTCTTCTCATTTAATGAAAGCTACTGCTCACAGGGGGTGGTTCCAAATAGAAACCTTCTGAGTTAACTTTAGCCAAATAGCTACTGTAATTTCAGCCTTTTTCAAGTGGTCCAGTGAACGCTATGCCATCATAATTGCTTCGAATGTTAAATATAACCTTTCTATCTCCCATTAAATGAGTCCTTGTTCAGAGAGTAGAGACGGAATGCTTTATAGCATCAAAGGGGTCAGTCTCTGGACCAATACATATGTAAGATATTTAAAGTGGTGGCAGTTAGAATATTACACATAACTTGGAAACTGCCGTAAATAGCGTTTAAAAGATTTCTTGTCTTCATAATTTGCTTTATTGCAGTACTTATCTGAAGGGGGATAGCAACACAGCCCAGCTCGAACAACAAAAATCACTCTAGGTCAACTATGCTACAGAAACTTCTCCTAGTTTCAACCTTTACAGATTAGAGGAACTGGCCTTGTATCCAAGTTGGATTTTGCGATAATAGGAATATCCAAATCTATTTACTCTCGAAGGGTATGGCCTTTAAAAAATTAAGACATTAGACATACATATGACATAAATTAACTCGTAACAGTTCGTAAAAACATTGGCAAAGCACTCGTAATGCATATCAAACCAACATCGCGAGGGGAGCTCAAGGTTAACTTGCACGACATTCCATTCACAAGGTTTATTGAAAAAATTGACTAGATCCATGATTGGTTCGGACAACCTTCAAGCCATTAGCCCTGACCGCCACCTCATCAATAGCCAGCCCCGTAAAGTTGTATCAGGCTTGAATTCACCAAAAAAGCCTTTAAGTGGGCCAAACTATAATCCAGAAAAGGATGGAATAATAAATAAATAACAATTATAGAAAAAAACAACAGAACAATCACTTTTTCTTCTTTTTGTTGTTCTTCTTTTTGGGCCGCATTATTACTTGGCCCTCAGTGACATCAGCCGGTTGGTCCTTGAATTTCTCTTGCGCTTCAAGGTAAAACATCAAGTCCTTGACTTGCTCGCCTAGGTCTTCGTTCTGCGATTTCAAATTTTCATTTTCTTGGGTCAAAAACTCGACTTTTTGCGAGAGCCCTTCACTGAGAGCGTTTGCCTCTTGTAACTCTTGAGCAGCAACCTTCAAAGAGACTTGTTTCATGTCAATTTTTTGCTTGAGAGCAGGAATCACATTCATCGTAACTTTATCGAGTTTCGAGGTTAATTCCTCTAATTTCTCCTCTAGCTCGGAGACTCGTCGCGTTGTTCCCAGCCCCTCCGCCACAGACGAGCGTCTTCTGGCGCCGGTGGTCTGACTTTTGTCTTTCAAAAGAAGCTCATAGTACTCACGCTGACTAATAAGTTGTGATAGTAAAAGTTCCGAGTATTCCACGCCCTCACTATCCAGTTTGGTGGTGGTTTTATCCTCTGAAGGGGCCTTATTGGGGAACTCAACAATCTTGCCGTCAGATTCACTGGTAATGAGCCTGTGCACATAGCTGTCACCAGCATAGTCCCACACACGAGACGTTGAAAGCTCCATGGCAAAACAGTGGCCACTTTCGACAAAATGCTTCAACAGATGCTGCTCTGGTGCATACCGGCTGCACCCTAGGTTCCCGCAAATGAGACACACCCATAAATTATCGGTGGTGGAGCAATTCATGCACGTTTCCAAGTCATCTTCAAGTACATCCAGGGATTCACCAACAAGGCCCTGCAGGATCTGCTGCTGTTGCATACGGGAGTTGATTTGCAGCAATCGGCGGACTGATCTTCGAATCTTTTGGTTGGAGATGCTGTTAGTATATCGGCAAACAGGGCATGTGTCATCTCGCCATTTCGAAAGGCATTGGCAATGGAAAGTGTGCTGACAAGGAATAGTGAGGAGACCAGAAATCTCGCAATCGAGTTTCTCGAGACACACGGGACATGTAGGAAGCTCAATCGGGATGAGGTTATCGGATCTTTCGTTACTGGAACCCAGACCTATTGCCAGACCGTCAGCAGTAAGCACAGACGTAAAAGGGTCTTTCATGAGAAATGGGATCAATGCATCCGGGGCGGGCATATCTCCTTCTGTTTCTGCATCTAGCGTGACAGAACGCACAAACACTACGTGGCATGCTTCTGGTTCCATGGAATTGAATGGTTTTCCGTCAAAATGGTACTGAAACTCCGCGGCTTTGAGCGCATCGTTAAATTTGAGAAGAACAAGAAACCGGTTGGGCTTTTCACTTTTGAGCACGCGGATATGTGTGATAAATTCCATGTAATGGTCTCCGATAAACCCCAAGAGATCAGTTGCCGTGAAATATGTGGGGAGTGCAATGATCGATAGCATAGTATCGTCGTACGAATCAACTGAGGCCGACTGTTTGTTCGCCAGCAGCGACCCATCATCAAAGTCCCGGAAAAGCCGGATCGCACCGTGGCCCAACAGCCGAGCCTTAAGAGGTTCATGGCTGGTTTCTTGGATGTGGTGGCTCATGGAGGTCGTGTCGTACCCGAAAACAGTGATTTCAGATATTCTATAATCCTTTGGTGGGGAAGAATTGGATGGCCGTGATGAGGATCGGTTTCCAGCAATTTCCAGTGGGTCCGGCAGTAGAAGTTCGATGGAGATATGGTAGGATTCTGTTCCTATCATGCTCAATCTGGGGGAGAGGCAGAGAAGTAGGGAAGCCTTGATGCGTGGAATGTATGGGGTGATTTTTCGCGGGGAGATCGGAGGCCGTGTAACCTGGTTATAGCGATTTCTTTTTGGCTGGGGTGACGTATTGATTGGATAAGAACAATGGGTAGGAGGTTGAAATAGCGTGGTTATGTCTTTCGTAAAGGTAAATATATCAGCTGAAATTTGGGTATCTCTTCAGGTATTTATTAAGGTAGGGGTATTTATTAAGGTAGGGGTACTCATTCAAACCCCTCTACCGTGTGTGTTTCGAGTGCTCACGTTTGCTGGTCCTAACTGGAAATCTGGGTTGTGAAGAACCTCGACAAGGGCCCGTATCTGTTGGAAAAACTCTATCAATCGAAAGGGAATAACAAAACACTTTCTCAATCACAAATTGGAAGGAGATTTGCACGATATGTCCAACATCCTTTGTGAGATGTTAGATTGGAGTACAAAAAGTTTGATGCAACATTCAGTATTTTAGAAGGACAAGAGTACACTACTTGGATGTTTTGAACCATTCACTCGGTCACTATTATCAAAGCACCCCCAGGTGTAACAGTTACCGAGCAAACATCTAACGAATACAGTATTTGCCAAAAAAGGAAAATTGACGAACAGCAACACCAGCAAACAAAAGCGGTGGTCGGTTCACCAAATATTGGAAAGGCTCCAGAATTCGAGTTCTGAACCCAGTATAACAACTCGCAATGCAATAAGGCGTATCATACCAGAAATATGTAAAGTCATTCATGCTTAGAAGACAAATTTTAGGTGCTAATTGAGGGAACTGAGCAAAATATTCGAACTCGCCCCTACAATTGATGAACTATTGCATGCTTGGCTTTCCATTAAGATATCTACCTAGGTGCTTAATGTCAAAAGATTCTATATGACCCTACTAACAGCCACTATAAGCCATACTTTGCAGGGTCGAAGTCAGCAAGGCTTTTAAGAATTTCACCACCACCATTGAGGATTTCTTTTTCTTTTCCGTTCATTTCGACAAGTGCACCTGGATGAGGCACCCATATCACCGTGGCATTAGCATTCGTACCAGAAAGCACTCCGGGAATTCCATCTTCAAACACCAAACATTCCTCGATGGTTATACGCTCGAGCCCTTGTTCTTCGCGTTCCTTATTGAGAGACTCAAGACAAATGTGCCAGATATCAGGGCATGGTTTTCCACGGCCAGGTGGAATGCGCGAGTCATCACCAGTAACAACATGATGCTTAAATAACTCAAAGTCATTGGCAAGACGGTCCGTTTTAAGTTTATAGTTGGCCATATTCGAGCCTGTTCCCAAAGCTACGGGCACCTTCTTTTCCTTCAAATACTCGAGAAGAGGTAAAGCACCCTCGAGCCAGTCGCTCGTGGGCCAAAGCTTATGCAACTCCACAGCAGCTTGCTGAATATACTCCTCGGGCGTGACATCGGTGATGCCGTAGGCAGCCAAAAGTCTACGAGTGGCTTCAGGCCCAGGCCGGCCCTGCAAGTCAAGCTTGATATCCCAAGTCAAGGGGCCTTTACCATATTTGGCAAGAATTCGCGACGTACCAACAGTGTAGAGGTCCTCTGTGTTAAGCAAGGTGCCGTCCAAGTCTAGAAAATGTGGTTAGTAAAGGAATGTCATCAAAATATAATATTGTCTTTCTTTTGATGGTCTGTTTGATCTTCAAGGCTTCGAGTGTTCACTTACCGAAAAGGCATGCTTTGATCCTGAGATGTTAGTATGGAATTCTGCAATTTCAGAAGGAGAAAATCACCATACTGTTATAACAGACTTGCATTTTACATACTGTTTTGGGGCCATTTTCTATTGTTGGTGATGACAGAGAAAAGCGGGGAGAAGGTGGAGACGAGATCGCGGCCAGGTGCAAATTATGAGATCCTGCGTGGTTCCAGCCTCCAGGCTCTCTAGTGTTACGTGACTTGAAGAAGAAAATTGTATTAATCGCAAATTGAAAAGAAATTAGATGTAATATAAAGATGCAGACGGAGAGATCTTAAAAATATTCTAACTCACTGTTCAATGCTTTTTTAGAAAGGTTTCGGTATGTTCTGGGCCAAGAATGGTTCTCATGGAGTCTCAACTATTGACTATAAGGTGTGACATTATCCCAAATCAGAAATCAGATAAGAATGATCTATTGAACCTATTCCGATTCGTATATTTTCGACTTTGGGGATAGCTAGCGATATACCAAAGAGAAAGAAAATATAGACAGACATCTCTTTAAAGCAGAAAGCGAAGTTACTTATGAAATATTGTTATATCAACCACCTGGGTGTTGCAGCCATGAGACGAGAACCTCAGTATGATTGAAGAGCCCACCACTTTTTAGCTGTGTAAAAGGTAAGAATGATCTAAATTACACCTTTGAATGACACATGCTTCCGTTTCAAAGAATTCCTTGGTACATCAGGTAAAGAAAAACATACAAAGTCAGGTCGATCAATCAGCACAATAAGATATATACCAAAGCACTCATTCATAACAAGATCAAAATGGACTTTCCCAAATACTTTCAAAATACTTTCCTTTACACAATCTGGAGTATACTGTTACAGAAGCACAATAATCAAAATGAATACTATCGCAATTGAATACGCAAACACTCAAATTGACCGATAGTAATCCCGTTGATATCCTCACCAATACAAACAAACGAAGAAGTAATAAAAAGTATATCTTATAAATATATTCTGCATTTGAAGAGAACATCTATCCTCGCACCACGCCACCATTCCATACGGCTTACAACGGGGCATTCTTAAACAAGTACGAAATACTCTCTCCATTGTGAAGTCTTCTGATGGACTCGGCCAAAACACCAGAGACATCGATCGTATCTAGCTTAGGACAGAGCTCCAACTTCTCTTCAAATGGTACAGTGTTCGTGCACACAATGGCCTTGAGCTTGGAGTTGTTGATATTTTTAATGGCATTACCAGACAAGATACCGTGGGTAACAATGGCAATCACCTCCTTGGCATTGTTGTCCAACAACACCTCAGCAGCCTTGGCCAAAGTGCCACAAGTGTCGGCCATATCATCAACAATAATACAGATCTTGTCTGTCACGTCTCCGACCAACACCATTCTAGACACCTCGTTGGCCCTAGCTCTCTCCTTATGAATCAAGGCAAAGTTCAAATCTAGCCTATCGGCCAAACCGGCTGCTCTCTTGGCTCCACCAGCGTCTGGAGAAATGATGATGGCTTCCTTGAAACTCACCTTTTCTCTGATATAGCGAACGACACTAGGCTCAGCATACAAGTTGTCGACCGGAACGTCAAAAAACCCCTGGATTTGTGATGCATGCAAATCCATGGTGATAACATGATTACATCCAGCCGTGGTCAACATATCTGCCATAAGCTTGGCGGTGATGGGGGCCCTGCTCTTATCCTTTCTGTCCTGTCTGGCATAAGGAAAGTTGGGCAAGATCACGGTGATTCTTCTGGCACTGGCAGTCTTACATGCGTTGATCATGATCAAAAGCTCCAACACACGGTCGTTGACAACACCTGACCCAATTTGACAGATGATGAAAATATCCTCATCTCTGACACTTTCTCCAATACTGAACGTAACTTCACCCGTGGAGTCTCTTTTCAACTCACTTGGAGTTAGTTTGAGGCCAAGGCGAGCAGCAACTAGCTCAGCGAGGCCTCTGTGGACGTCAGAAGCTAAAAGTTTGATCGAGTTGGAAAGCATTTGTATGTGGGGGAGGGACTAGTGAATCGAAATGAAGACTGAGTCTTTCAATATCACTTATGGGTGGATGAAATCGGGATGAAAACAGACAACGGCCTTGTTCTATGCGACTTCGACAAGCAGCGGTATTTGAACAGGGGAATTGCTCTGATCAAAGCTATGAAACTTTTGGAGAGTTCGGATTTCTCTTGGAGTCTGTCGGGTCAATTTTTTATGGCTTTTTTTTTTTTTTTTTTTTTTTTGCTCACTCCATCTATGCGCAGTTCGCACGATCCTGACGATGGAGGTCTCCAGTGTTTGAGATAAGTAAGACGTAGGATCGGCAGAGCCGCGGGCCGGCCGGATCTATTATCGGGAAGATTTTCTTGGACAAAGTTGGGGAAATTTTGGGGAATCGACGAGATTATGACTGACTATACAGCAAAGGGTTTATATTTGGGGAAATCGATTTTTGTAGATCCACATTTTCTATGAACATCTGGACCGGTGGAAGGCCGCAATCGATAAACCCATCCCCACGTTTTCATCACGTGATGCGATTATTTCCTATTAGAAATTCCAGATACGTGATATCACCTGCGATTGGTGTTAGACTAAAGGTACGATATATAGATTAGTAGTTTTATTTTTTTCTTTCATCCAGTGGTTTGAACTTGGGAGGCTTTATACAAGACTATTTCCCTTGCTCGTTCACCTAACTAGCGCAAGAAGTGAAACTTTTTTGTTCTTTTGAGGCGCATACCACCAAAATCGTTAGAAAAGGCCTTGGAAATCGTCATAATTGTCTTCATCATTTGCCTCGTCCAAACCAGCAATTTCTTCTTGTTGTTCGAGTTCCTCTTCGGCACTTTGGGAAACCTCCTTCCCGTCACCAGCACCACCTGAGGTATCGTGGACCACGCTCTGCATTTTATTCTGATCATCTGAACCTTCATCGACTTCTTCATCCTCTTCCACATCGTCGTCTTCGTCTTCGTCATCTTCGTCATCTTCTTCAGCATTTCTGCGTGACCCACTTTCAATATGTCCAGGTGCTTGTTGCTTATTCTGCTGTTCACGGATCTTGGCCAACTCACGTTTCTTCAGGTCGAGCTGGGACTTGAGATTATTGTACGCAGACTGGAACTTCATTCTCATCATTTTGTAACTAGCCGTAGCCAACAAAACCTTTTGTTTGTCTGCTGCCTTCTGTAGATCGGAGATTTCTTCCTCGAGTTTTTTCACCCGCGACTTGTCTTGTTTAACATTCTCATCTTCGTCATCCTCTTCGTCATCCTCTTCGTCGTCATCATCGTCGTCCTCGTCAGCTTCATCCTCATCATTTGCACCAGTCACGGCACCTTCATCAACGTCATCATCATCATTATCGTATTCTGATTTCATGAGCACAGTAGCAGCCGTATTATTGGATGTCGAGTCCAACGCGTCAGCCAACTCCTGCTCAAGAGCGATATCAAGATCTGCCTCAAGATCAAGCGCCATCTGGTCATCCTCGTCATCATCCTGGTCATCAATTTCGGCTTCGCCAGGTGCTTCGGAGAACCCAACAACGTCTCGCGGGCCAGATATCGACGATGCTGTACGCTGGTGCATTGTTTGAGGGGAGGCATTATCAACATACCGCTGTGGTTGCAGTTTTGGGTTGACATACTCGTAGTGGCTCTCTTGCGCTTCACTGTCGCGGCGCACAATTTCATCTACACGCAGCTCAATATCGGCCATGAGCCTATGGTTAACCTTCTTGGGTCTAAACCGACGGTAAACGTCTTCAAACGAGTTTGAGAGACCGTGTTTGTATGCTGTTTTCGTGGGCCGGATCTCTTTGTTCACAGATAGTTTATAGAGCGGGTGGGTGTAGGTGTACTCTTCAGGAACCTCGAAGTCTGTGTCCATGTTCAAGTTCTTAGGGTTGATAGTACGTAGGACAAGTAGAATCTGGCTGACATCGATAGTTTTGAAGATATTCTTCTTGTCTACGGTTTTATAAAGCTCTGTGAGCGTAGGCAAGTCGATGAGCCGCGCAGAATAAAGCGTCAGGTTCACATTCACCACGGCTTTGTCCCTCGTAATCCATTTGATGTTGACATTGGAAAAATCGCCAGTATCGGCTGCAGAATGTAGAAAGTCGAGGTTGGCATCATTGACAAACCGTACGGCAATCGCCTGCTCAAGTAGCGGGTCGTCCTCGACATCGGGGGCCTCGGAATCGTAGCCTTCACCGGGCACACGCGTTGGCTTTATACGTACCTTGGGAACTTTCTTCAAGATCGGCTGCACTTGTCCGTTTACATCTTTGGAGCTGGAGGGAGCTCCAGCAGATGGCGATCCTGACTTTCCAAGACTGATTTTGAGCTTTTTGAGCTTTTCTTTGGGTGCTTTTGGCTTCTTTATGCTGCCCACGGGCTCCTTACTGGAGGATGGCTGTTTGAGTTTGAGTCTCGGTAGCGGTTTAGGTTCTTGCACATCGGGGGCGACGTTTTCTGTAGTCTTTTTCGTCGGGTTGACTTTAAGCTTGAGCTTCAATGGCATTCTGAGCTTTTCTGACGTTGTGTACTGGATGTTTTATGGAAGTCCAAAGACTCGTTTACAGGTAAAGCGTGCTGCTAAAGACAATACATCACTTCGCATTAGGTGCAGTACCGGTATAGAGAGAGAGGCTAAGATAGCACGAAGGTATGATATTATGTGGATTTGTTTTAGTTTTTGGATTTTATGTTACTGTTGAGTACTATAAATCACTTGTAAAAATGAATTCCGAGGGCATAAAATAAGACTTTCTTGGGAGAACTAGTGCTTGTTGCCTGAAGCCATTTATTATGTTCATGGGTGTCTTCCATGGCTCAAGGGTGCGTGAGTATTTCCATGAAGACTTCATCTGACCAGATTCTGATGGTCTACGAGAATGTGAGAAGCGTAGAAATTAAGGGATTCCCGATATTCCCGATTATTATTTTTATTTTAAGGGCAGCGTTTTTGCTTTTGCTTTATCTGGTAAGTCTTTCGTCATTTTGGGGGTGTAGATACAGGATAAGACCTGAATATTCTGAACGGCCGGGCACCCGGTTACGGGATAGTACGGTTTGTCCTCGTTATAAGAATTGAACGTTTTGGGCACAATATGATGGTTTTGGTCGCGTTTGAATGTGGTTTGGAAATATTTCTTCACCAAGAATACACAATTAAACTGATCCCCAGATCAAGTGACCGTTTCTGAGATATACACCTTTATGGGTGCAAGCAGGTTGCTTTTGCCATTACATGAAGGCTGATCTCTCTGGTATTTGGTCACATACATATAACAACAATCCGCCATATTTGATTAGTTATATATAAAACATGTCACATGATCTAACCATCTGCTGCAGAGTGTGAGCTTTCCATTTGGACGAATTGACCTCCAGAAAGTTCAATTGTTTTCGGGTGCTAAAGATTCCCCGTGTCAGCTATCACATTTGATATGCTCCCACTTTTTAATACCTTCTATAACAGCTAACAAGAATGTATGATCCAAAAAGGATCATCCTATTTCTTCGCCGCATATTTCCTAAAGCCCTAGCATGTACCTACCACTTCTGTCAAGTGTAAAATAACGTAAACATTCTGTACTCATATCCGATGCGAGTTCCGCAGACCTCATCACTTCTCAAGACGTGTTTCCAGATCAAATATAGCAAGCTCACAAATAACAAAGTCAAAAAGAAATGATTAAAAAACATAAAAAACAACATTAAATTAAACAGAAGAAAAAGCGAATTAAGAAGCTATTCGCCAAGAAGGCGCCAAAAAAGCGCCAAAAAAGTCCCCGTTCGTTTTACAGTCGACCCAGCCAAAAATAAATCTACCTGTCCTGGAGAATCTGGTATTACCTGCATGTACTGCACGTCTGGGCTCGCCTGGTCTCGCCCCAGCCTATTACTTGCTGTCAGTTGCGCAAAGAAGAAAAAAAAAGTGAGCCTGCTTATCTGCCTAATTCTGTCATACACCCATAGATAGTGGAGAAACTACCACTCCAGTCAATTCCCCTTTCCACCAAGTGGACTTATACATATATATACAAGTTAGAGAGTGACTCTGCGCTAGATTATTACTCTGCCAAAAACATCGCAAAAAATTGCAAAAAGATCAACGTTTTCGCCTTCCTTAGACAATCTCACACTCTTTCTCGATGTCCAGCAGACCTCTGTTCCGTGGGAGCCGTCGGTCGAGCTCTTTAGTTCGAAGATCCCGTCAAAACAGTGTCTGTTCCTTCGACTCAACTGCCCTTGTTGATGATAACACCTCAGAGATGTTTTCTGGTGTGGCCTCTGAGGTCATCCCATCGTCCATCTCCTCGTTCCACTATGCCCATCATTTTGCACAAAGACCTACGGATGGAGAAGTTCTGGGGGAATCTTCGCCACTACTTACAGCCACCGGCCGCAACGCATATGGTTCCAATCCCATGGACGTAGACTTGCAGTCCGTGCGCTCGAATGCCACCGCTGCTTCTACGGAATCTGCCCAGGGAAACTTCCGTTTTTTCACCACCGATGAAATCGAGGCTGCACCTGGTGGCTCCACGTTAGAAAACCCAGAAAACCCTGTCGACTACAACACCAACTGGGAGTACTCTCTCGATAAGTATAATGATGGCGACAGTGTGTTTCAAGCGGACTTATCCGGCCGTCCCTCGTTGTCACGAGGCTCTGTGTCCAACGGGAATTTTGGCGGCCAGCAGGGTCTGAATCTGGTCTTTGGCTCCGTTGAAAGGATGCCTCGGTCTATCCACACACGTGCCGCGTCCGTACAGGAGTCTGAAGAAGATACTCGATCTATTTATGAGGACCGGTATCGCCGTAGAAGCTCTGCGTCTAGTGGCAAGTCAAGTGCGTCGGGAAGCGAGGCCTCCAATCACCTGAGCTCCGAAGAAAACGCATTTCTTGAAGAGTTTACCCCCGTCACCAGCTACCAGCGGTACTACTTGGCCGAAGAAGATATCGTCGTGGGCATTGCGGGATACGCCAACTGTTTATGGAAGACCGTTCTCTACTATGTGATTTGCGTATGTACACTTGGGTTGGGGTACTTAGTTTTACGTTGGGTTCCCCGCTACAGAATCAACTTGATGGGAACGCCGTGTCCTTTGGGTAAGGCCGATTGGTGTATCATCGAAAATGAGTATGGAGAATTGGTCATTGCCGATATTGACCGTGTGCGTTTTGGAGAAAGGCTCTCAAACTTCCTCACAGTTTCTACCAAACTGGAGGAAGACGACTTGGAGGACTCTTCGGCGAAAGATCCTAATCCCGTAATTCCTTACGTCCATTCGTTTGAGTATCGCTATATCAAATTTTTCTACAGCCCGGTGGACGATATGTTCAAAACAAACTCTAACTGGTACGACTTGCATTGGCTTAACGCTAAGAATCTCCGCGAAGGTACTTCCCAAAATCTCCAGGAGCAGCGTGCCCAGATCTTTGGAAAGAACAATATCAACATCAAGGAAAAAACAAATCTTCAGCTTTTGGCCGACGAAGTCTTGCATCCGTTCTATATTTTCCAGGTCTTTTCCATTCTTCTTTGGCTTGCAGACGACTACTACTACTATGCGTCTTGTATTTTTGTCATTTCCTTCGTGTCCATCATCAACACCCTTGTTGAAACAAAAACCACAATTGCAAGGCTAAAAGAAATGAGTGTTTTTAATTGCGACATTCGAGTCTGGAGATACGGGTTTTGGAAACAAACAGAATCCGATAACTTAGTTCCGGGTGATGTTTTTGAGGTCGATCCCTCCTTGTCCATCATTCCTTGTGATGCATTACTTATCAATGGTGAGTGCGTGGTGAACGAATCGATGTTAACTGGTGAAAGTGTCCCAGTGTCTAAAACCCCAGCCACTAATGACACTGTGCAATATCTTACCGAGAATTTTACCAGCGCGGTTTTGACCCGTTCATTTTTGTACAATGGAACTAGACTTCTCAAAATGAAAACGTCAAATGATGAGCCAGTGCTTGCTATGGTTGTGAAAACTGGATTCAACACCACGAAAGGCTCATTGGTTAGATCTATGCTTTTCCCTAAACCTACTGGGTTCAAGTTTTACCAAGACTCCTTCAAGTACATTGGCTTCATGACTCTTATTGCTTTCATTGGCTTCATTTACTCAACCTACAATTTTATTCAGCTAGGACTCTCCAAGAAAATCATGGTGTTAAGGGCTTTGGATATCATTACAATTGTGGTGCCACCAGCTTTACCGGCTACGTTAACCATTGGCACTTCGTTCGCTGTGAGCAGGCTTAAAAAGAAGCTGATCTTCTGTATAGCCCCCACACGAGTGAACATTGGTGGAAAATTGGATGTGGCTTGTTTTGACAAAACTGGTACTTTGACAGAGGATGGATTAGATATTTTGGGTGTCCATCCTACAAAGAATGCCGACGGTAGAAAGGAGATTGTTTTCGAACAACTTATCGCAAATATCGAAGGTTTGTCTAAACACCACAGCTCTGGATCTGGAGCTGCTTCAGATCATAGTGTTCAGAACAAAACCCTTCTTCTTGGCTGCATGGCATCATGTCATTCGTTGAGGTTGATCGACGATGGTCTCCTCGGTGATCCATTAGATGTTAAAATGTTTGAGTTTACTGGTTGGAACTTCACTGAAGAATTTGGTGGTTTATCTGTTCCTCTCGTTTACGATAGTGTTGGAAAAGAAACCTTTGGCTATAAAATTCTCAAGGAGTTTGAGTTCGTGGCGGCTTTGCGTAGAATGTCTGTCCTTGTTGAAAAAGATGGAAAGAATCTCATCTTCACAAAGGGTGCTCCAGAAGTGATGCTTGATATCTGTGATCCCACCACCATACCTTCTGACTATGAAGAATTGCTTCACAAGTATACTCATGGTGGATACAGAGTTATTGCGTGTGCAAGCAAAAAGTTGACGCAAAGAAAAGAATATAAAAATCTCGAGAGGGGTGAGGCTGAAAAAGAATTGAGCTTTTCTGGTTTCATCATTTTTGAAAACAAACTCAAAGCTTCTACCAAAGGAACCTTAAAGCAGCTCCGTGAAGCTGACATCCGCAGCATCATGTGTACAGGTGATAACGTTTTGACTGCTGTTAGTGTTGGTAGAGAATGTGAATTGATTGATCCACTTGTCACACAAGTTTATATCCCTAGATTCGCTGATGATGATGAGCTCCCAAGTTCTGGTGGTACCGGCCTCATTTGGGAGGATATGCACAATCCTCAAAACAAATTGGATCCTACCACTCTTCAAAGAGTAACTCATGATATTAGAGATGAAGTGCATGACTACATTCTCGCCATTACTGGTGACATTTTCCGTTATGTGTTGGTCGAATTGCAAATAGCAGACTTGAAAGAGGCAATCTTGATGAAATGTAATATTTTCGCCAGAATGTCTCCAGACGAGAAACATGAACTCGTCGAGCAACTTCAAAAACTTGATTATACTGTTGGTTTCTGTGGTGATGGAGCAAATGACTGTGGTGCGTTGAAGGCGGCAGATGTCGGAATTTCTTTGAGTGAGGCTGAAGCATCTGTGGCTGCCCCCTTCACACTGAGAATATTCGAAATTTCGTGTGTGTTGGATGTTATTCGGGAGGGAAGGTCTTCTTTGGTAACAAGCTTTTCATGCTTCAAGTACATGTCTTTGTACTCGGCCATTCAATTTGTTACCGTGAGTTTGTTGTACAAACGAGGAACAAATTTGGGAGATTTCCAGTTCTTGTATATTGATCTTTTCCTCATTTTGCCGCTTGCTATTTTCATGTCTTGGTCAAGACCGTTTCAAAAAATAGTGGTGAAACGGCCAACAGCAAATTTGGTTAGTCCAAAGGTCTTGATTCCTCTCATGTGTCAAATTCTTGTCATTACCTTGTTCCAGATTGGTATTTGGTTGTACGTTCAAAAACAGCCATGGTATATCAAGCCTGTCCCAACTGACAGTGATTCCTTGGTGGAATCCTCGGACAATACTGCATTATTCCTTTTCACCAACATGCAATATATCTTATTTGCCGTGGTACTCAGTACAGGACCACCTTATCGGGAATCCATGCACAAAAACAAGCCGTTTTTGATTAATTTAGTCTTTGCGGTTGTGTTGTCCATTCTTTTGTTCAAAATTGATCAGAATTCGTGGTGGGGAGACTTCATGCAATTGACTAATATGTCACTGCAAGCATATTTTGTCATTGTTGCGGCGGCATTATTAAACTTGGCAATACTGTACCAAGGCGAACAGCGGATTTTCAAGGCAGTGTCTCAGATGTATAAACGAGTTGTGCATCCTAATCGCAGGAGTAAAAAGAGATTCAAAAACTTGGCCAATGATTATAAGCGCTTTGTGTGAATATGATGAGGTGAAATTCGAAAGAATGCATTTTATTCGCCACACTCACAAAAATTTGACAAATGTGCTCAATGTATATTGACGCGGCCTGTTAATAGTGGAGATTTTGGACAATGTGAAGTTGTGTTCCAGAAACCCACACTTCTAAAACACAAGAAGAAACTCTGTTTCATGGAAGACCATGCCGAAAAGCATTGTTGTACATGTGGAGTTAGCCGGGACCACCGAGAAACTAGAGTCTAAAGCATTACTTGTCGATAAGAACAATAGAAGAACGGGTGTGTGAGAATGGGGTTAGAATTAAAATTGGGGAAACAATAGTGTCATGATACCACACAGGGCTATTGTGAGTCCCCGTAAAACAATAACATGATACTTAGTGTAAATAAACATGGCAAAAGCGGAGTACCAACAATGAAACAAAGTCTTACAACCAACTATTACGAATCGGGAAGGTGGAACCGAAGCGGCATGTACTTGAAAATCTTTATCTTCTTTTCGGGCAGTATACATTTTTATGCATAGTATGCCATTGTATTTTAATTTTGGCCGTCCTTCTTTCCTTTTCCCTTTTACAGAATCTCTATTTCATCCAAGCATTAACTTTGGCAAGCGGAGTAAGGCGTCGCCCCGTGATTGGATTTTATCTGCTCACGGCTGAAGCAGTGCAGAATTGTGCGGGTTAGAGCGGGCACACTTGTAAGAGTGGCGGGGTCGTACGTGGCTCCTAATCTCAGAATGTGAAGGTCCCAACAATAGCGTTTGCGGGGATGAGCGGATATTCGTAGCCCGGTGCACTAGTTGCATTCGGGGAATGCACCAGAGATGATATTTCTTAATATGGAAATAAGGTATTATACCCCATAAAATATAAGAAAAAAAAATCAAAATATCCCCGAAGCTTTTCGAAGAGATAATGGTTGGTTGCTTTTTGCCCCCTCGAAAAGAATAAGAGAAATCTTGACATATATAGTGAAGAAAAAACTTCATCCAAGAAAACTCGACTTTTTTCTGGGCGCCGGCATCGATCCTCACTGGGCCGATTTTGTATCTCATCATGCGTAGACTTGCATGTAGTCGCAGGCATTCGCAGAAAGTCGCAGAAAAGTTTATACAGTCTAGATGTTATCTGCCGAACTTTTCTCGCTTAGTCACGGGTTTGGGACGGAACTTCCTAATGCGCGACCTGCAGAGCACATAATAAAGTCATCGCCCGAGTTCCCCACACAAATTTCACCTTTTAACGGGCCAGGTGGCTGCGCTGCCTAGAGAGCTTGGGCACCGAACCGGTCCTGAGATAAAACCGAGGTGGCTTGTTCGCAGGACCTATAAGCCTGGCTTCTTTTCAACATCGGTTACTTTCTTTCAGCTTTTTTAAGCATTCACTTCTCGGTTTCTTTCTTGAAGGAGTCTCTTTATTTACTGCCAAGCTTGTCCCTTTCCTCTTTGGTTCACGCAACTACCAGTTTCCGCCACCTCTGCCTTTTCAAGAGCGGGACCGAAAAAAAAAAAAGAAAAAAAAAAGATTGCTTTCACCACTGAACAATGTCGTCGCTTTCTGGTGAATCAAACAAAGATGTACACTCCGACAATGGGGTGATGAAAATTTCAACCTCGGGTGAGGCTGATCAATTTATCACCATCGGTAAAAACACATACTATAAACATGAGTTGATGCAAGCATTTGGTGGTTCTTTGAATCCTGGATATGCCCCATTTCCCACGAGAGACTTCGGTAATCCTTCGCCTCTTGGGTTGTGTGGGTTTGCCTTGACCACATTCGTGTTGTCTATGTTTAACGCACAAGCCATGGGCATCAAGGTTCCTAATGTGGTTATTGGTTTGGCGTGCTTTTACGGAGGATTTGCCCAGTTCTGTGCTGGTATATGGGAAGGATTCATTGGTAACACCTTTGCCATGTGCGCTTTAACTTCATACGGAGCCTTTTGGCTTTCATTTGCCGCTGTCCATATCGAAGCCTTTGGTATTGCAAAGGCTTACAAGGGTCACGATGGTCAACTAGCAAATGCTGTTGGGTTCTTTTTGACTGGTTGGGCCATCTTCACCTTCATGTTGACTATTTGCACGATTAAGTCCACGGTGGCTTTTTGCTCATTGTTCGTGTTTTTAACCATCACGTTTATTCTTCTTGCAGCCGGTGAATTCAGTGGAGTTGTGGGTGTTGCTAGAGCCGGTGGTGTTACTGGAATCATCACTGCGTTTATCGCCTTTTACAATGCTTTTGCCGGTACTGCCACCCGCAAGAACTCTTACATCACCGCCAACCCAATCAGATTGCCATGGGCTAGATAAGCCTTAGCCTCTATTTGCTTGTGGATGGGCACACAATAACCCCAACTGCTTTAACTTGTCGAAATTCCAGTTTTGTCTGATGTATTCAGAACACCCCTGTGGAGTGTGCGGCAAAAGAAATGCCGGCACGATATTTCTAAACGGTCATAATGAAAGACGGTATATTTTATAATTAATGAAAAACATTTTTTGAAACAATGAATGTTGAAATCAATATTGAGCTTGGAGTTATTATTCTTGCTCGAATCTGTAATTTTACGATCACCTTACTAGCCAAGCTATTTAAGATGCTAAAGATTACCATCGTGAAGGTTTTCTGCATGGAGAATTTATTTTACGAGCAATTTGCCTCAAGGAATTCTGATGCAAATTTTTCGAGAGTGTTCACGGTCAAAATTTGCGAATCATGACTATGCGTTGTAGTCACTTTGGATTTGAATACTGTATTAAAAGATTGTGCTTCAGAGGGTGACTTTAGGATTTTTTTTTCTTGCTTGTATGATTGTAAACATTTATTTTTAAATTCTGTTAATCGTGCCTTTTTATGAAATACATTGGTGAAAGCCTAGAAGTTTTAAAATACACCGTTGTTTTCAGGTGCAATGTAAAGTAAATTATATGTGCGGGCTCATAATTTGGCTCCAACATAAGGCTGCAAGATGTTCATCTGGGAGATAGCATCTGGTGAAAGAGATAGCTAGTTTAAGTCTGTTGAATGATATCTTTCTGAAACAACGCTCTAAGTTAATTCAGGATTGGTAATAATAATAGAAGAGGTTTTGAAATAATTGGTACCATGTAGATTCAAATTTATTCTGAGGCTACCGAATTTGGTGACGCAGTAAGCCCCCGTTTGGCACATACCTATATTTGTAGAAAGTTGCTTTCATGATTTTTAGAGAAAAAAAAAAAAACAAAGCTGGACATGGTGAACTTTCTTCATGTAAGAAAAGAGACCTGACGGATCTTACCGGCACTATATAATCATGTTGCAACAACCCTTCACATGGATTTATGGACCTACATTGATACAATGGCTCAACCCAAAACATGTGCACCCGTACACCCTCTTTATAGGAAGAGACGGTTTTATACTGAAATCAAATTCAACCACCCTAAAATATTTTCTTTTGAGAGGTTGATTTCATTTTTTAAATATCTACAAAAAAAGAGACTTTTGTTTGGAATATATTCAATTATATGGCCTTTGCATAATCAAAGGGCTGTTCCTAAACAGTTTTTTCCGGAAGTAAATTGAAAGAACAAAGTGCGAAACTGCCAAATATTAAAAAGGTGAGCACCACAACAAGTCAAGAAAATACAAAAGTTAGGACTTCTCTATAAAAAAAAACCTGAGCCCAACAAAACGAACTACAGGGACTCAATTATATAATTAATTATTTTCACTTAAAACATTAAATAAGATAAGTATAAAAAACTTCCATATGCAATCATCGTGGTTACGAGCACCGTTGTTCTCTGTCAATTTGTCAATTTCTCATGAATTAGCATTTATTACCCACCACGTGCGAACCCAGGACCCAGAACTGCACATAAACACCCACCGCTTAATCTGGAAGATGAATGAAGCAGGTAATCAGTGGTGAAGGGTCTTTGAGAATAATTATTTCTTTTCCAGATTTTGACTCAACTCATCCCCACAAAATGTCTGCCAACAAGAGAATTGCATTGCCTGCCCGTGTCGAACCAAAGGTGTTTTTCGCCAATGAGAGAACGTTCTTGTCGTGGCTCAACTTCACTGTTATCTTGGGATCCTTGGGAGTTGGTCTTTTAAACTTCGGTGACCAGATTGGCAGAATCAGTGCCGGTCTTTTCACATTCATTGCCATGTTGACCATGGTCTATGCTTTGGTCACTTACCACTGGAGAGCCAAGGCCATCCGTTTGAGAGGTTCCGGTCCATACGATGACCGTTTCGGCCCTACCATGTTGTGTGTGTTTCTTTTGGTTGCCGTGGTGGTCAACTTCATTTTACGTATCAGAGCTTGAACTTTCTAGTTTACGTTCCGGGAAATCTCTTTGTTTTTTGGGTGTAATTTTTATGGTCTAACCGGTTGCTGTCTGGAGGAATCAAAACCACCAAGAACAAAGAAAAAAGAAATAGCACAGAGAAAAAACATACATTATCAATGAAGCTGTATATTAATGAATATTGTTGTTAAAACCACGCGTAGGAGAAAAAAAAAGCACCCGCTTAAGTAAAATTTCGTAATCTATGCTAGATTGATGCTGTGATGGAATTCTTTTAGCTGTAATATGTGCGTTTGAGATGTCGGTACCTTTTGAGGAAATAAAGAGCCTCCAATTCTGCAGTTAGTATTCTAAATCATAATGGATGTATGTAGTAGATTTATAGAGAGCGCCGAGATTTTCTTTCGCCTTATCATTTCATGTACTTACCTTTGATGATATATTCGCCCTTCTCTAGGGCCTTGTTCATATCGCCCTCTTGGCTAATTTCGGTTCGTCGGAATACATTCTTTGCTTGTTGGATGAGCTTCGTGTATCCACCTGATTCAGCAGGGTACTCCTTACCCATGTAAACGAGCTGCTTGAAAAGCTGGCGAACTCGTGGATCCATAGTCGTAACCGGAGTTGGAACAGTGAAGCTTTTGGAAGTAAGACCTGGAGGTCTAATGGTGCGAATTTGGGGCCAGGCGCAGGGCCAAGCCGGATGTTTTGGACGTGTGCCTTCTAGATAAAACGCACACATTTTTTTTTTATTTTTTTATTTGTATTGATGGGTTAAAAATCATAATTTGCTAGAGGTGATGCAACTAATCGAGTTTCTCGACTACCAAGCTAAATGGAATAGCTGGTGGGGCTATATATTTGGTGGGCTTGTTTTGCGGTACCTTAGCTCAGCAATGTGAGCCAAGTCGTATGTCCCGGGGCCGCGTTTTAAAACCAGGCAGGCAAGCCAGAATATGTCTCCATAAGCCAAAATATACAGCAAGACAAAGCGAAGCTAAAGATGTAAAATGAATTCTTAAGATCTCACACTTGCTTTAAAGGTTTTTTTATCCAAAAGAAAAGGATTGGTTGCAAAATTCCAACTTAACTTCGCAAATTTCCGTGTTAATGCTGGACTCAAAAGGTGAGCTCTGTTGCTGTGTAGGAGCCACTGCGGGCCTACCTAAATCTAGGGCGAGAGCCTCTAGCCGGGAAAATTAAAGCCACCCACTCATAAAGAACAACAACCAATACACCTAAAAACGTTGAAAAAAAAATGTCGCTGGCATCTTCGGAAACCGCAGTCAATGCATCACCTCCTCGTATCGCATGCATGTTTCTTGCCAAATTTGACCCCAAAGAAGGGTACAAGATGGTGTGGGGTAGTGACAAGGCCAAAGTCGATTTACTGGGCCTAGAATATAAAGCACTTCCTAGCGGTGTCCATGAATACGAAGCCACGGACATTTACTTAGCCCACGAGTCTCGAGGGAAGCTCCTCTACGGGGCAGCTCGCTTTAGACAGGTAAACTTGAATGCTGACGGTGGCTCTGACCGTCTGCTTGTCAAGATGTATTCTCTTGGTGTTCTTATAGAGCCATTAAAGGGCCAGTACTGGAAACCTCACCAGTTTTCCACTTTAGGATGGGAACACTTGACTGAATTGGATGCGGCCTTGCTGAATTTCTTAAAAACAGAGGATTTGGCCGGTATCACCCTGTTGTATCATTCGCTTTCTGCCACAGACTCGCTTCTTGATGTCCCTCGTTCTCCACCTGTCTGTAATACCGACCACCCGCTCACTAAACTCCCCATGACGCTATCTACGGTGGGGCCACTCATATTTCCAATCTTCAAGGCAGCCTTGCTCCGGAAAAGCATTCTTATTTTCAACCATTCTTCTCAGGGCACTGGAGAATTAGTCCTGGAACCTTGTATCCGTGGACCTGCCGCCTGCGGGGCTTTGGCGTATATAATTTCCCTCATAAGTGTGATTCCTAAGAAGGTGAATTTCGACCCTCTGACTGGCGGCCGTGGTGACGAGAGCGGGATATCATTTTCCCACCCACTATACACCGTCGGGCTTCAAGATTTGAACACCAACTTTCTTGCACACTATCCCGGGTTCATTGCAAGCACCAGCGACGAAATCCTCAAATATCAGAAACTGCTCTACGACTACGCGGTGGTGATGCCTTCATCGGAACACGATACGTGTCAAGTGCTTGCCAGTAGTAATCTAGACCTTCCTATTAAGGCCACATATAATGACTACGGCAAGTTCTTGAAGGTGTACAAAAGCTTGCCTCAGAATATTGTGGGTACACGGTCTTCTGCGGGAGACGACCAGTCGTCCATTGGAACGTCCAGCTCGATTTTTAGCACTTTTCGCTTACCGCACTTTAGTGATAGCAAAGACGATAAGTTACATCGCGAGCCCACATGGTGGTTCGGCGAAGCAACGTCGCCAATGTCGTGGCGAGAATATATCTGGCTGGCGTTTGCGTGGTTTGCCAGCGCGGGAACTACGGAGCGGGAGGCCGGGAAAGTCAATTTGAACGTAGAAGAATCAGAAGAGGAGGCCGATAATGTCAGAAGCGACTTGCTACAGCTCACATCGATTGTGGGACATTTTCATAAGCTCACGAAAAAGTGGTTTTTCATCATCGATGAGATCATCTCGGAAGCTACTAGTGGTGGTCCCTCCGAATCGGACGCAATAGAAAAGGTGACTTTAGAACTTACACCACAGGATATAGTGGATATGGAGTTGGACCCGTACTCTGCACAGGACTTAGAATTTGTTCGCGAGTTTGTTTTAGCTTATTGGGGTTCCACGATAGACGATGTTGAAATCGGGTTCGGTATCCACAATTTTTTCTGCTAGTTGTACTTTGTGAGTTCGAGGTTATCAATGAGATTCCATGATACATGATAATTGCAGAATGACTGATTGAATGTGAATGCCGAAATCGAGTTTGGACTCTTCAGAAAATACTAAAGATGATTGAACTGTTGAAACTATGGTATCCTGGGCTGATATTCGGGTTCTTTATAGTTGTTACAGACCTCTGCTTCGAATATAAATTCTTTGTTGATAACTACAAGCATGTCACTTTTTTTTTTTTTTGATATTACACAAGAACTATACAAGAGCATTGATCTTTGTGGCTTGCTGGACCGGCTAAACTTTTTTGAGTGCAAAATAGCTGACGAGCTCAGATGAGCTATCAGTGGAGCTTCCTCGTGTCCAAACTCATAACCCGTTTCATGCGATGACGATAAGCGAGGGAAGAGAAACACAGGAACTATTATAATTAAACAAAAACCTTAGATTTTAGTGGAAGAATAAATATAAATGATGGTGCCACCAACTTACAAAATGAGGAATAAAAAATATTCATCAAAATGCATCATGACTATCACGATTGCTTCCTGGCTGCCGCACCCGAAAGCAGTGTTGTCAGTAATGGGATATTTAACTATATCATTGGATATTTTAACTACGGACAATGTTTTTGGGTAATATTAATATCATATTGTTATTTTGGCAAAAATATAATATATATTTAAGAATATCATAATATTGTTAGCTATGAATTACGACTTATTTGGGGAGTTCGAGTGTTCGTCGAACTATTGAGTTGCCCACACATATTGGACTGGCCAATGGGGATAAATGACTGCAGCACTACTACTGCCTCCAGAGAGCTATGATCACTTAAGGCTCGCTAAATTTTGCCGCGAAAACTTATTGTAACTATTTATTGGCAGGAATAATTACCAGCTTGTCACTATAATATACCAAATTATCCCAAGCCCAATATGGCCCCATCTTCTGACAAATAAGACACGTCAATACCTTATTTTCAGAACAATGAGAACATATTTGCCCCTTTCATTTAACTACCCAAAATGAACGCGAGTCTGTGGTTGCTAATTTCATTCTGGCACCTTGTCACTAGTGACTACCACCGCGGCGTGCCCCCAAAATTTCATCGACAGCTAGGCCTTATTGTTAGGGGTTTGTGGGTTTAAACATATTAATATAGTCTTTGCTATATTAAAAACATTAATAATATTGTTTGACGATATTAATATTTCATGCGCATTTAACTGTTAACTAACAACACTGGCTTGAACCTGATAGCCTGAAAGATACGCACATCAGACACCCCACCAAATATGGTCTCAAGTTTCGCAGTTCTTTCTTCTAGTGAAAAGACAGGTGAACTCATCTTTCCAATTCAACGTATTATTAATCATATCCTAGGCGTATATGCCAAAAATATATCACTTTTTCTTTCAAACCAGGACTCACTATTTTTTGCGGCAATTGTGGCCGATCCAGTGGCTTCCGTCCGCTTGTCAAGCCACCCTGCACATAGATGAGCCGCGGCCGAACAAGGGAAGTTCAAATCGAAAACCCACACCCCAAAAAACAACGAATCCTCTGCCGGCTACCGAGGTGAAAAGGACCCATCTGATTACTCCTTTCGTTCGGGAATACTCCTTTTGTTTCCCTGTTCAAGTCTTTCGCCTTTTCTTTTTGTGACGGTCCAATTACTGCGGTTCAGCCTTCTTGACACAAACGTGGCGCTCGTGTATTCATTTCCTTGGCCGAATACCATCAACGCTAGGAAATCCCCAGATATCAAAACAAAAAGCGCTTCCAGGGGTTTCAAAAAGCAGAACAAGCTTTGATTTTTTGAAAGACACCCAAACAGTCTCAATTGCCCGCTTGGCCTTTTTCTTTGCAAGGAAAAAGCCTGCCGTGAGAACTCCTTGACTAGTTGTGACAGTGTTAGCCACAGTCCATACTATAAAACAAGCGGAGAACACTAAAGCCACAGAGATTCCCGAATTTTCATTGTTAGGAATTCTTTTGAAACCTATTATTGTGACTTTATTTGGATTCCCTTTTTAGCAAAGCATGAAAAGCCAGAACTCTCGTGGAGGAAGGCAAAACAGTTTCCTGGGCTCCCCGTCCGGCTCACACCAAGGCTTTGCTCAAGGATATGCCCCGCAACGTAAAGGCTCCGTGAAGCACGGGAGTGCCAATACAAACACCAATACCGCGGCTACTGCTGACTCTCAAAACCGCTTGATTAGCTTGCTTGCTAATGCCAAGGGCAAATCTGTTGTCGCCACAGTCAGCTCTGGGGCCAGATACAGGGGCATTTTGCTGTCACTCAACATCGGTATTGTAGGTGATGACGCTCTCTCGATCGTGTTGGTGAAGCCTACTCTCGTATCGAAATCCTTGATCAACGAGAAAAGCAACATCGACCAGAAATTGCCTACAAAGTTGGTGATTGAGTCGAAGGATTTGATTGATATTGAGCTTTCCAGCACCTTCAAGTCCGGGTCCCCAGAGGTCAAGGAAAAATCTCCTGAATTTTTCGTGAACTCGCCAACAGGAACCACCACTGAGACTACAATTCCACCCGAGACCAAAGAACCTCCGCTGGCTTTCAAAACTGACCGTGACATTTCTGCTGGATTCAATTTCAAAGAGCGCGAGCTCCAGAGATGGGTTCCTGATGAAGATACCCCCGAGTTGACATTAGAAGGCGACACGGGCGGTGCATGGGATCAGTTCAAAGTCAATGAAGAGAGATTTGGCGTAGAGTCGTCGTATGACGAACATTTATACACCACCAAAATCAATACCGAGGCCAAAGACTACAAGGACCGGTTGCTCCGTGCCGAGAGATTGGCAAAAGAAATTGAAGGTCTGGTTTCATCAGACCATCATGTTTTGGAGGAAAGGGGAGTTATCGTAGATGACAGTGGCTTGGATGAAGAAGATAAGTATTCGGGCGTCATTCAAGACAATACCGTGGATAACAGAGGAAATGAACTTATGGCTGCGCTTCGTAGCGCCAGCATTTCAAACGAGCTGGTTCCAATACCCACCGGTGAAGGTAGGTACACCACGCCTAGACAGCGTGCTGCCCAATACCACAATGACCCTGCTATTGTTTCCAGTTCTGCAACGCGCAAACCAGAGGCACCAAACCGTGTTGCTTCGCCGGTCAAGAATGCACCCAAGGCACCAAAGCAAGCAGTACCTTCAATTCCACCAAAGCCACGAGTTCCTGACGCCCAAGGCGAATCTTTTAGGTTGAATGCACAGAGCGAGTTCAATGCGCTACGCGAGTTCTCTGCAAACTTCAAGATTCCGCATAAGATTCCTAATGATCTTTTGCCCATCTTGTCAAAAGATAAGCTTAAACAGGACGAGATTTTGAGAAAGCAAGAAAAAGGTAAAAGCGGGGCTAAAGAGCAGGTATCATCGGCTCCTCCACCTAAGGTCCCATCCTCTTCGAATAGCCCTGCTTTGCCAAAATCAACGGTCTCGCTGGTTAAGCCTGAACCAAAAAAGGAAGGCACCAAGTTCAAGTTGAACCCTAAAGCCGCTGCTTTCACTCCCTCGAAACCTCCTCAGATGTCTCCGGTACCCCCTAAAGCAAACTTCAGCAAATCCCCAAACAATGCCTCACCAAGAATGCATAATCAAAGACCTTACAGTAACTCTTCCTCGGGATCTAGTGGAAGAAGGCATTATCAGATTTCTGCAGCAGACTTCTTTGGTGGCGCTGACAAAGTTCCTACCGCCGAATCACAGAAGCAAAAAGTCAAAGTTTTTAGGACGTCTTTCAATATGTTTGCTACCGCCGTTAGAAAACATGGTGACAAGACCACACCTCTTGTTCTCGAAAAGGCGTTCAAAACACCACCAACGTGGAATTCCACAGTCGATGAAAGCTATGACAAAGTGATTTCCAAACGGAGTGCCAGCACTGCCCAGCACTTGTCTCCAGTTCCTAACCATTTCATGACAAGCCCCATCATGCCAGTACCTAGCGGTGTTCCACCTATGATGGCTGGTGGGTATATTGGTACAGCCGGAACTGGGGGTAAGTTTTCCATGGCTCCACATGTTCAACAACCAATGGCCCAGTACCAACAACCATTTCATCCTTCGATGATGTATCCACAATTCCAAGGCGGTGTTCCTCCTGGACAACCACAGGTCATGTATGCGCCACCCGGAGTTGATCCACTGCTCTTTCCACCAGGTGGCTTTATGGTACCTGGATACATGGGAAACCCAGCTCCAATGAACGGGGGAGCGTCATATCAAGGAACAGGCCCCCAATCCTATCAAGCTGGCCAAGGTGCGGGCCATCATCATGGGGGCAAACGGTACAACCAAAATAAGAGAACTGGACACGCATGAGCGTTGAAAGCAGTAAAATTCGCAAAGCAAAGTTTTTTTTTCCTCCCCCCAAAAAAACACCAAAAAATGAATATCAGGATTTGCCAGTTAGTTCTTTAATTTAAAGTGGCTTGATTTCACTGGTACTGAACGAATCCCAGACCCACCTTATACAAGTGTTCGGGTTGAGCTGGGCTTCAATGTTGGCATGTATGCTGAATTAAATAGCGGTTGCGAGCTGGAAGACAATCAACGGCTGAAGATGAAGAGGAAAATCACATCATAGACAAATGAAGAGGAGTAAGAGCAAAACAATTGTAGCGAAGAAGTTAGTCATAGATAAAAGACTACTAAAAAAAAGAACAGGTGATACAGAACTAATTTGAAAGTATCAGGTTGGATCTTATTAATAGTCGGATCGGTTATGGTCACGTGATTCGCATATCAACATGGAGTTGGCAAGACTCTGTAGGCACGCAATCTTTGTGATAGATCGTACAGAATATACCCTAAGACCTATAAGTTCGATTCGATCAACCAATTATTTTAAACAAAGATAAGCTTCTTCATCTAGTGAGCCGTATATTGTTACTGTTTTCATACACTGCCTTTCCGATTCTTCAACATATTTCCGGGTGTTTTCCTAGTACCATGAACGAGGCAGCACTTTCCAGAATCTCCAGCTTGATCAAAGTGGAGGATGATCTTCAGAAAATCGAGGGGCTCCGGCAGCAATTTGTTAAGGAAAAAACATCGATTGATATCAAGCTTCATCACACGACCCAGGAGCAAATTGGGTCAGTAGTGTCGAATCTCGAAAAGCTCAAAACATCTGTGGTACGGCTAGGGAATATCAAGGCCAATGTCGATAAAATCAATTCTATACACGAAGAAACCGTGGCCAATACTCAGGAATACGATACACTCAAAAATGTGACGAGCGTCTACCAAACAATGATGCAAGTTCAAAATCTCTATACGGATATAGCGAACTTCCGACAGTACATTGAACACATCAACGCTATGATCACAGCAGAGTTCGAGGAAGTCGCCAATAACATCGAGTACCCGCTCACAGACATATATAGAATCCACTTCAACGTCACACAGGCACGAAACTTCCTGGACTACCTTGAAACGCAGTCACAGGAGCTTTCTGATGATACTCAATCGATCATCGGCAAAATCGTCGGCCCCGTCCGAAAAATGGTCCGTGCGTTCGACGATTTGCTCAAGGAAATTGTCATTAGCATCACTGAAGCCGTCAAGGATGGCAATGAGGAAATGGTGCATAGGCTCGTGCGGATCATTGAGTTTGAAATCACCGAAGATGCGAAAATGTTGCTCAAACAGAAATTGGGAATGGTAACTGGAGATTCCAATATCAATTCTGACTATGCATGCTTCAGAGCACATCCTAGACACTACAAGAAGTTTTTCTTCGACAAGCTTGAGGAAAGTTTGGCCGACACCTTTAACAAGTGTGTGAACCACTTCCAGGAGGACCCCATGATGGTGTACGATAATATTGAGTGGCTAGAGGATGAGTTGATCTTCGTCGAGCGGTCTTTATCGCAGCTCTTCCCTGATTCATGGAAAATCGCCGACTTTGTGTTTTCTGCTTATTACAATATGTTGCACAAATTTACCATGGAGATCATCCACTCCAGTCCACCTGCAGAAGACTTGATGAGAATTCTCATGTATGACAACCACTACAATTCCTTCATTGTGTCTTTGTTGGGGCCGGAGAAGGTCAAAGAAACGGCAACCAAGTCAATTTTGGGCGACGAGCTCAAGGAATCTGTTTTGGATGATTACCTGAAGGTAATTGTTTCGAAGATGAACGAGTGGAACGAAGTGCTTATGTCTCAACAGGAGACTGTTTTTGTCAACCGTGATGAGCTGCCAGACTACTTTTCGCTCCGCCAATCCATCGAAGATATTGACCAGTATGATCATCCTATATTCCATGAAGTTATGGCCGAGGTTTTTGTACTTCCTGACTTCAAGACTACGTTGAGCATGCTTAAAGAGCAGGCAGATGTGGCGGCTGATTCCGGTTATGGTAAAGTTCTTGTGTGCGTTATCGAAAATTGGTCTGTATGCTACATCAAACGGGTCGAGGCATACATGCGCCTCATTGAAGATGAGATCCTGAAGTACATGTCTGTGTACAATAACGACCACTGCTTGATTAAAGGGTCTCGGACCAAAAGGTTATTGAGAATCCAGCCATCCAAGCCAGAATCAACTTATGACGTGGAAAATATGACCCCGGAAGAACTTGCGGAGATTTCAAAGCCAGGGCTCGTGGAGTACCTCACTGCTCTAGGAAATACCTACGAAATCAACCACGAGCGACTTGAAGAAAAATTCCTACCGAAATACCTGTCCAAGGTCCATGCAACGTACCAGACCCGAATTAAAGAAGCCTTTGAAAACACTGACTTTCCTAGCAGCGAGTTAAATGGTATGGTTATCCGTGCCTTGGTAGACATCATGATTAACGACTTGACCCCGGCACTATCGATTGTTTTCACCAGTAAATGGTATGATAACGAAAGAGGACCAAACTCTGGAGAGCTCAATATGGCACAGAAGATTGTTCAGACTATAGAAGAGTACATGCTAGAGATGAAGGGATATGCTACGTACGAAATGTACAGTATCACCTTTACTGTTGCGTTGGACTCTTTAATGACGGCGTATCTCCGTATTGGTTATCAAAATATCTTGGACGGAGATGGCAAAAAGATTGACCCAACAGCAGTGAAAAAGCACAAGTCTTTTGCTGAAGCGGTGAACAGAGATATTGGAATAATATACGAAGGTCTTGACCATTTGTTCTCTCGAAAAGATGTCTTGTATTTGGTCAAAAGTTTAAGTTCATTGGAGTTCTTGATTGCTTTGGGTACGTGCGAAAATGTTTCGGAAGATGTGCCTGAAATCTGGGAGCACGAGATTCTCGAGACATACTATGATTGCTCGGTGGAATTTGTTCGTGGGGCTCTTTTGTGTCGTAAGGACGTCGATGCAAAAATAGTTGGCCCACTTATCGATCGCTTGCTGGAGATCAAGGAAAGATATCACCAAACAGTGCCACAGCCAGAATCTGAGGTGGTCACTCTCAATCATTTCACCTATGCATGATTATTTTCAACAAAGCCGCACTAATATAGATAAAAGGTACCTACATAAAATGCAACATCTACACTTGAACCAATTGAAGGGCGGACGTTGCCGTCATAGGAAGTCCAAGACAGAAAAATAAATAATTGTCATGACGGTCATTAGATTAATATACGCTCGCTGAGCGAGACTAGAGGAAAAAAAGGCACACAGCTAAAAGTGGGCTGATTATGGATCTTTCAACAAACAACCTTGTCTCCGTAGAATCACTTTCCACCATTGCGGCAAGAACTTTGGTAGATCCTTTGATAAGATAGAGACAGCATTCAGGCGGGCTCCAACAGAACTTCTCTCTCACCAGATTGATCTCGAGCTCGAATTCGTGGCTTTTAAGTTTCGCAGAAACAAACACACGCAAAACGAAATCGTCAGAAGGCGCCTTCAAAAGCTTGAATGGAGAAAAAGTTGGCAGAAGGCGGAAACTTGTTCTTTCGGAATTTCCCGAAATCAACTGTATGTAGCCGCTATTCCCAATAATGCTGCGGTAGAGTTGAGCAGTATTCTTGGATGTTTCCAACGAGTATAAACATCCATGCGAGCGGTATAAGTTACTGGAGATATTACCTGAACCACGCCTGAACTGAAAGACCTTTTTTCTGTCACTGTCAAGAATACTTCTAGTGTAAGATCCCAGTTGAAAACTTGTGGATCTAGGACCTGGTATGATAATATACGATAATCGGAGCCGGCTCTTGGCGCTTACTCTTGCGCCTTTCTTGGAAAATTGAAGAAATGCCACTGTTATACCACAGCAGAATATCACAATTGCAACAACGCACGTCTTAATGAGCAAAGGGGCCATGGTTTTTTCACAGGGATAGCGTGTACTTTATGTGGATTGATTCAGTCTGGTTTGAAACTTATCTCCAGTCTTATGAGGAAATAATACCTGATTAAAATATTTCGTTGCAGCCATTTGGGACACAATCCTATGTAGCCTGTGTAGTAGCACATAATTGCATGAATACGAATACCGCGATGATATACGTGGGGTTGGGCTGTATGATCATTCGTCCCCATCAGAAGATTCGTAGTCTCCAAATACCGAAATGGGGGCCAACGATGTTGTATTTTGTTTTTTGGGAATATCCGAAACAGTAGAGGGGGTGGAACTTAAGTCTGTTGGTTTAGTTACGACAGGCTTTGCGGTGACATTGTCAGTCACGCGCACCGCTTCACGTGTTTGTGGATTCACTATTTTAGGTTTCTTCACGGTTATCTTTCCTGAGACAGTAAGCGGGGTTCTAGGCTCGGGTAAACTGGTCAGCAGGACCTTGGGTTTCACCGTCAAGTCAAATACTGCGGCTTCGTCCTCTTCAATACGGTCGCGCTTCAAGTCCAGTCGGAGCTTGTCCTTGGCCTGGTTCAATAGCTGATCCTGACCACCAGACTGCTGTAATTTTGTAGCTTTTGCTTGGAGATACATTAGATGGTCGTGGACCTCCTGTTCACGCTTTTGCTCAATCAACTTTTCTTCTAGGTTTGACATGGCATCCTTAGAAGAGTCTTGGGCCTGGCGCTGCCAAAAGGGATTGTTTTTCCGCCGTTGTTGCTGCTCTTGGAATTCCTGATCTTCCTTTTCCTGCTTCTCAAGCCTTTCAAAGATTTCATCCTCGGTTTCTAAAGGTTTGATTGCCTCTGTGGCCGTCAAGGACTCGTAGTTTCTGGCGCACCCATTAACCGGAATAAAACCAGCAGACTTGGGGTCCGTTTGAAACAGCAAAGAGTTGTTACATCGTGGACATTTGATATGGAAGCGAATGATTTTGATTCCCATATACTTTTCACTGGTGATCTCTTTGCGGGCATTGAACTTTCTGCGGGCAGAGATGTACTCCAGACATTGCAAGCACTTCATGGAGAAGGGCACCATTAACCGAACCTTTTCGGCATTTGGGTTTGTGTTTTTCTTTTTTTTCGGAACCTTCGATGGGTCCCAATCGGGAGGGTAATACTTGTTGATTGCCTTTCTTTCCGACATTTATATGGGAAGAAGAGTCTGTAGTTGATAGATGGAGATGGCCCAAGATACAGGAACAGGTGATGGAGTGTACATTTAGTGTTCAGACAGCATGAAACAAGCGGGCGAATGCTGTCAGCTTCACATCTATCGACTTCTTTGATAGCTGGTTTTACATTCAGCAGCTCAAAAATATGTACATAAATAAATTGAGGAAACATCCATTTTTCCAACTCTCTTTGCTGAATGGTTTCTTTTAAAGCTGGTAAGTATAGTGAGGTTCATGAGCAAAAGTTTGCAGAGCTTTCACTGGGGGTGCGTGAATAGCTAATTATTGTTTTTCCAAGTAAGGTAATAGAGAGCATAAACAAACGATGAAAAATTACGTGAGTGTCATATTTCATCAACAGAAGAAACTCATACACTCTAACAGGAAAAAGAAAGAAAAAAGACTACCAGCGTAACTCTTTTCTAACAAGTTGTTAGCTGATTCTTGCAGTATGATCTGCTGCAAGATCTCCATTGCTGTGTAGACTCGGGCAAGAATCAGCAGGGGTAATTCAGCAACCTAAAAATAGTCGGACTAGATAGTTTGCGTTGTGAATTATCCGGGGTAGACCTTGCTCCCGGGTTAGTATTGTTGACGGCAGAATTAAGGAAGGACAATCTTGAGAAGAAGAACAAATTACACGTAACCTGTTATCTATAAGACGCTATCAATGTGGACCGCAACGACCTGATTGCAATCTCGAGGCTTCGCATAGCCGAAGCAGCGTACGGCTTTGGTTAGTATGGTGCGGTGACGTAGACTGTATTCAAGTACGGAAAACAGTATCCCACCCGTCATACAAAAACAAAATAGAACCACACAAGGATGTGTAGTTCGCCAGATTGATAAGTAACTTGATTTGGTACTTCTTCAATTCTTTTGAATAAAAATTCTTTTACCTTGTATTGTAAATTTATGCTTGCTAACGTGGCCGAGGCTGAGTCAAACACTTTACGAGTCGTGCACACCATAGCTAGGAAGACAGTCGCACTCGGTAATTCCTGAAATTGCGACCTCAGACATGAGAATCCAAGTGTTCCTAATCTACAACATTTCCCACCCCTTTTCTTTGGATGTTGGAGGGGTATCCATAACCCAAAATAATAGAGTATTATTTGGCTTCCAATACCAAGCCACTTATCCCAAGCCACAGCCGTAGGGAAACTGTATAAAATAAACAATTACTAAAGAAAAATACGAAGTTGTTGGGTAAGAACCAGCCAAGCGAGGTGTGAAAAAAAGAAAGGAAAAACATTTTGACGGGTAGCAAATATACAAAATCCCGCAATGTGTGCATATATCCACGCGACATGCGCGATGCACACATTGCGGGATTTTCTGGTTAGTACTTTTGGTTATTTTGTTTTATCTGCCACAACAGGGCACGTTCATTTGTTTGTTTTCTGTTGGCTCCCTGGATGAACGGCAACTCCCACTGCCGGCATTACATTATCCACCTCTCCCCGGTATATATGAAAAGAGTCCCCGTAGAATTCGTAGTTGAATATTTCCCTTTTATTTCTGGATTCCTTCGTTTTATTCCTCATCTTTTAAGTTAGCTTTTTATTTAAGCTTGTTTACCTTTCCATACGATTTTTTTTTTCCCATTAAGAATCCATAAATTTCTGCTTCGGGGAATTTTATCATTGTTGTGAGTGTCATTGCTTCCGTTTCGACCTATTGTTATTTTTTTTCCCATAATACGGCACTAATTTGGCCC
>JAJMAK010000158.1:0-35476 GCA_030572615.1 Metschnikowia lachancei | reverse complement strand
ATGTCTTCCCAAACAGAAAATCGGTCACTTTCAACTCCAGGAATTGGTCTCCCGTTAAAACAATATCACCTTCGGCAGTGAGCCTATTTTGCGGTAACGACATTTGGTCTAAGATAGACGTGAAACTACGAAACTTCAACGAGTAATTATTCGCGTCCAAAGAGTCCCGTTTCAATATCATGACTTCGCCAGTGTTGAGCAACACGCCCAAATAACAATCACGAGTACCAGCCTCTACAGGAGACCACGCATGTCCCACTATAATTGGCTCGGAAATACGGCTGAAATTGAACATATTTTCTTGATCATTGATGAGAATTCTGGAAAAGAGCTGGAATCCCAAGGATTCCAAGTTTTCTATATGGAATACCGACCGAACATCAAAACAAGCATCAGAATCTAGTGCAAAGGAGGTCCCCTCAGAGTTTGCAGGCTCGAAGCATTGGTGAAGTAGAGGAAATTTGGGCTCGACTAAAGTGAGATGGTTGGAGCTGTTGATGGCAAGCTGCATGTTTTCTGAGCACTTGACCGGTTCCAGAAGACTGGTGCCAATTATGGCCCTCAGAACTTTGAAAGGTCGCATCACGGATCGCCAGGGTAAAGGAAAACAAAGAATGAATAAAACGAACACAAATTGCAAACACAGTCTCTTCACCACCCGATATTTTCTAGAAATTCGAAAGGGAGAGTGTTGTGGACCTGGTGCGACTGATGTGTGTATATACTAGAGTGACTTGAAGAAACAATCTATGCTGGAAATCTCACAGTCAACCCGCAGACTATTTGCAGAACGAGCGCGGGCCCGATATGGCAGGGTCTAGAATAACAAAGGCGCGCGAGAACAACTATACTGGCATGTTTCTCTAAAAGTTCACAAGAGTAATTTGAATTTGAGAATAAGGAAAATAAGGGCGTTCACACAATTAAAAGGCAATAAAGGGGGATTGCTTTCCAGAATTTATTGTTTGACAAAAAAAAAATGTTGGGAATATTAATAATGAAGGATGCGAGGTTCGAACTCGCGCGGACAATCGTCCAGAAGATCTTAAGTCTCCCGCCTTAGACCACTCGGCCAACCCTCCAATTAGTAAAAATTCATATTTCCCACGAGAGTACCCATACCGAAAGAATGAAATTAGGCAAGGAGAAATTATAGCGGCATGTTGCGGCGTCCTGTACTTTGAAAAAAATCAAAAGTGAGAAATTCGCACCATATGAAAGGCAATTGAATTCTTCCTCACTCAAAACTCTGCAACGCCTATGCACCCTGAAGTCTGTGAGTAATAAATTTCAAAAGAAAACAATATTAAAAAGATAAAAAGATTGCAGCACCACAATTTCGCATATGGTCTCCCACTACACTACTCAGTGTGGCTCTACGTGACTTAACTAACGTTGATCGGACGGGAAACAGTGTTTTTCACGTGATCTGGCCGCAACCGGAATATATTCCTTTTAGTATGCTAGGTTGAGTATGATTCAGGGATTGTTTCTTCCCATATTCACGGAATGAGAGAGGTTTAGGATGAAAGAACTGGAGGTTTATCTTTTTACTGAATTAAAGAGGCCTATCCAGGCCTGTATCTGAAAGCTGTTTAAGGTTTCTCTGTAGATTTATCTTCAAGATGATGATTTCGGTTTAGGCAGAGATCATAAAAAGAAGTGCAATTCCTGTTGGATTCTAGCAGGTACTGTCCATGAGGACGTAAGCCCAAAATGTGGTTGGCATGATCATAACCACTCGTGTCGACAGAGGAAAAGATGTTCCCACGAGAAGTAGTAATAAGAGGTAAATCGAAAGGCCAATAAGGAATATAGAACGCATACATATATATACAGTGGACTACGCTCGAAGAAGGGAGTGCTGAACCACTGTTGCCAATTTATTATTCGTAAGCCTGGGTGTACGCAAAAGTGCATCTAACAGGTTTCCATAAATTCTAACAATTCTTTAAACTTTTTTGGGTGTTGTCCACTTAAGAGGGTCTTCAGAGTAATAAAATCGTACATTTTATCTCTAAAGGAAAAATACCCGAGTCCGCCCGCTTACGTTGTCGCCACTTCTCATTAATATGAGTCCATAATAATAAAAAAAAAAGAACAAATCAGACTTCAATAGACTTACTTTTCATAGCCCTGACCTTTTAAGGTGAGCCTTTAGGTTTATCTGGACTAACATCGGCCTAGTAAAAGCTTTTCTTGAATGCGAACTATTTCAATACATACGAGAAGATTATAATCAAAAAAAAATCTAAACAACAGTCCCGACTTCTCTCTTCGGCCTGCCTCTTCTCTTTTTTTGGATCTTGTCCGAAGCGTCAAGCGAGACAGGCAATTCCTTTCTCTTGCCCTTCATTGTTCCGCTCACTCGCACGCCTTTGATTGTGATACCTGTTTGTTCAACAGGAAACTTTCTAGGACGGCCCCTGCGATCTTTCAGATCGAGTAATTGTTTCATCTCCTGATCGTTCAAAGCAGAAAACTTGAGACCATTTTCCATGGGTGACTGGGCTTGTTTGACCGTGACGTCCGTGCTCTGCTTAAGAAGCTTATTGAGTTTCTTAAAATTCTCATGGGACGAATCAATATATTGATTTGTCGTGGGGTCGAGAATGAGTTTCTTTGGCCTTCCACGTTTCTTTTTGGAACCATCTTCATCTGTTGCAGCCACCATCTTGGAGATTATCGTTAAAGTTTGGCCTCCCAATTTAGGGTTTCCGTCGATGCCAAGCGAGGGGCTTTGGGTCCCCGAAGAGAGCGGCGCACGTTGCATCTGTATACCACCAGAAAGAGGCTGCGTGCCTTGAGAAAGCTGTGGATGTCCGTGCATCTGTGATGGTTGAATGACTGATTCATTGTGTCCTTGGGGCACCTCGCCCTGAAGCCGAGGATCGTGCATAACACCGTTTGCGACACCCCGACTTTGTGGTTCAAGTTGAATATGGTGTTGAAGCCTATTTTGTTGGAGCTGTTGGAGTTGCTGCTGCAGTGGTTGCGGCTGTTGCAGCAATTGAACGGGCTGTTGCTGTTGCTGCTGGTGATGGGCCTGATGATGGTGGAGATGACGAAGCTGCGGATCTTGAGCCAGATTATCTTGAGCTGCGTAAGAGTGAGATAACTGGTGTACGCGATCATGGTTCATCTGCCCAGCTTTGGTGACATTTGCCGATGGATGTCCCTGGCTGGAAAGTCCATTTTCTTGGAAATGGCGACCTTCGAGGCCAGGGTCATGGAAGTCAAAACCTTGCAGAGGAGCCCCTTTCTGTTGATCAAACTGTGCAAAGTTTTGTTGCTGTTGAGACAGACGTCTGGTGCTGTCGTGTTGGTGCTGCTGGTGTTGTTGTTGATTTTGCTGGTGTTGTGGTTGCTGCTGATTTTGTTGTTGTTGATGCTGCTGCGGATGTTGGCGCTGTTGATGCTGCTGGTGTTGGCGTTGATGCTGTAGCTGCTGCTGCTGCGATCGGTTGGCCTGGAGCGTTTGCCGATGCTGTTGGAGTTGTTGGGCCTGGTTGGCATGTCCCGACTGTTGATGTTGCATCAGCGGACTTTGCAGAGAATACTGTGGCATCGTAAGTGGAGAAGGAGCCATCATGTTGTTATTCGAAGACAAAGTACGCGTTGGCAAAGCAGTCAACGTTGGTGATGGCGTACCTAAACTGTATCCCAGAGGATTTGGGCTGTTAGTTGGTGATGCCCCATACATTTGTAAGGGGAATGACTTCCCTTTTTCAGCGGCTCCATCAGGGAACGTTTGCTCCATGGATCCCATTGATTTGTTGGATGGGAAAGTATAAGGCACGTTCATGAGCTGTTTTAGCCAATAGTTTTAGCTTGCGTATGTAAACTGGAGATGATCAAGTATGGTGATACACCGATCCTGTAAAATAATAATAAGGATAATAAAGAAAGAAAGAAAGTGATCTAAAATGTCCACAAAAGAAATCCCAAACGGGCTTTAAACAAAGTTTCACCTGGGTTTAGATTCCGGAGTTCGAGTTTCTCACGAAAAGATTCTTTTAAGTCGATTCCAATGTACTTAGGGTCGTGATGGAAGTTTTGGGAAATGGAAGATGGTGTAAAAAAAAAAAAAATACCCAAAAGAAAAATACGCGGGCAAAAAAAAAAAAAAAACGAAGAAGCCCGCGAGTTATATGCAGCACATGGCGAAGATGCGTCTCTCGGTCTCACAGTTTCACCGCCTCAGGCGATTTTTGGGCATACAGGCGGACGCAACCAAAAGTGGGCCAAGAGGGGCTGAGAGGACCCTCCATTTATAGGAATCGCGTTTTGAACTTCTTCCCAATTGAGTATTTCGGGTGACTGGCTTTAAATTTTTTGTTTCCATCCTAGAGAAATGAGCTACAAACCAGTTTTTAACAAGATTTTTTTATCAGGCAGATTTTAACTACAGGAACTATATAAACTTCCATGTAAAAAATATCAATAAAACAACACGAATCCTTGGGGTTATTGGTCCCATATAAACGCGGGCAACGGGCACAATGAGTGACTGGCCGGAGGACGCTTGGCTCCTTTAGTCTTTGTCTAGGTCAGGAACGCCCAGGGAATTTATGTTTGTTCAATATTTCGGGATTTTACATACACGATATTTACATGGATTTCGATCTACTGCCTGGGGTAAGTCGGCAAGCGGCGCAGTGACGTCTATCAGGATAGGTCTTCATGGATGGTCTCGCAGAATCTGCAGTTGAGGCCTTGTAATTAATTTTGATTATCATGGGACTCGAGTTGATGTTTTCAACTAGTTTCTTCACATTGAGTCGGCAATACAGTCACGTGACGTGGTAAATTTCACAAGGGCAATAACTTCAAATTCATATCTATATGGTCTAAAGGAAACCCCTAGGAGCTGCAGGTACACATCCGTTTATTTTAGTTTAGCAAAGTCCTTTTTTTTTTTTTTTTTCATCTGTTACATTAAACCCAAAAGGAGAAGAAACGTTAATTTATTGAGTGGTTATCACATTATAATCAAAAGAAATTTATTCCAAAACAGTACAAATGGTGTACATCCTGACTACTTCAAGATTACATAAAAAAGGAAAAGTGGTAGTTTTCGCAACGTAGACCCATCCAGAGTCTCGAACCCCCTGAACCACTATTTTTATTTATCGGGTGTTTTCTTTTCTTTTTTGTTTTCAGCCTACCAAGATGTGGATTCTCAACACAGCGATTTTGGGCTGGGATTCATTTTTTGTTTATTTTAGTAATCTCTAATTTGTATACTAGCTAACCCTTTACAATTTCCAGAGACCCCAGGGTTGACCTTCTTGGGTCTTAATGAAATATGACCTTTTTGGGGACAACTAGCACATTGTTTTTTTTGCCCTGCTTTGTGTAGTACTTTGTTTGGGAATTTGCAGCCGAAAAAATAAAATTGTACATTTCGAGAGATCAAAGTACCCCAAAACTTATATTTTGATACTCGGGTCTAGTTTGAAAATCTATTGCTGGATAATCAATTGCTTGGAGGGAATTTGACTTAGCAAGGACTCTTGGAAGAACTCCACGAAATCCTTGGAGTCGGATAACTTGTCGTCAAACTTGATTTGGAAACTGACAACAGCCGACAAAGAGTCGGAGGCATCAACAAAGCTGGAGGCTGGTGCACTGGTCAACCCCAAGAGGTCATCAAACGGATCAACAGAAGCTGCAACGGGTTTAGCACCATTGCCACCAATGAACTTATAACGAATGTTCTTCACTTCAAATCTATCCTGAGATACCGAGGCCACGAGCAAGTCGTCGAAGAGGTCCTCTTGGTGAATGCCAGAGGCGATTGGAGATCTGGCATAGTTGGGGAATCTAGAGCCGTAAGTGTGTCTCTTAGCAGATTCTAAAGCTCTTTCAAAAGCAAACTTAAACTTTTCCTTGGAAACACCCTCACCCAATTCCGAGGTGAACTCAATGGTCAAGATGTTTTTAGGCTTAGGCTTCTCAACAGCAGCTGGAGCAGCTTCCTTTGGTGCTTCCTTGGATGCCTCAGCAGCCTTCTGTGGTGGAGCAACCTTAATGTTGGACAAGTCCAAGTGTTCCTTATTTTTGATGTATTCCGCGACCTTGGATACGGCGGAGGACTCAATTTCGCCCAAGTAAGCCAAAACGTCACCCTTCAAAAGTCTACCCTTAGGTCCCGAAGCAGGGATCTTGGAGAATGCCTCTTCGTTAGAGATACCGTTTCTGTGCAACAAAATCTCCACAGCTGGAGTCACCTTCAAGGCGGGGTTGGCCTTACCGATAAGCTCAGAGGAGGCCTTGGATGCGCCTCGCAGGGCATTGGATTCAGGATTCTTTTCTTCCTTGGTCTTTTGTGGTGCCTCCTCCTTCTTTGGTTCGGCTGGTTTCGAGGCTTGTTCCTCCAAATTTGGCTTTTCCAAAGACGACAAATCATCTCCAGGCTCTGCCAACAAAGCAATAGGCTTACCAACAGGAATACCCGACTCGCCATCCTGAAGCAAAACCTCCCACATGATTCCGTCATCGGTGGCCTCGACATCAATGGTAGCCTTGTCGGTTTCCACCTCTAGCAAGACGTCGCCCGAGGCGAATTCTTCTCCGGCCTTAAACTTCCAAGAGACAATTCCACCTTCGGTCATGGTAGGCGACATGGCAGGCATTCTGAAGATCAGTGCATTGAGAAGAGCAGCACGGGAGGAGAATTTCCTGGCCAATGCGGCCGATCTAGTAAAACTTCTGAGCATGTTATTGTTGTAGATATTTACGGAGCAGAAGACGTTCTAGGTGCTTAGTGCGAGATGGTGCTTTGATATCGAACCGCTTCGGACTCTCATTACCGAGCGGGCGCGACTTTTCCGGAGCCTCCATTGAGGCCCGCAGTGGTTTTATTAGCCACACCGACGCCGAAGGAGGAGATGATACGTGAGAGAAGTTCTGCGAAACTGATAATTAAAACAAGGAAAAAAAGAGGGAATGTCGAGTGAATGCGTTTAATCTGGCCGTTTTTTTTCTTTTTCGTCATCATTTTTTTCTTGTTGCTTGTTATTGGCGAAAGGCTGATATTTTTTCTGACCACTCGTTTTCTTGCTATCTGAAAAGCCTGCAGTATGTGAGACTATCTGGCACACCCTCGAGTGTTCACCTTGTTCTTAGTTTCTCAATTCGAGCTTTACAAAATATATGTATATATGTATATATGTGGATTATCAGTAGCAGTGAGATAAGAGAAAATGATTTTGTCTTCGGGAAAAGCCTTTCTAATTTTATTGTATACGGGTGAATACTGAAACACCACGTGATGGGCTCGCTGCGGCGGCATATCACGTGACACGAAACACGTGCTGGGTGCAAAAGAGCAAAGTCTGGCTCTGTGGGAATGTCTGGAGCTGGTCAAATTCGCGAAGCCCAATAATACTGGGCATAAGTTATTGATCAATGGTTATGCAAGTTTAGCTTGAAGGACTTTTCTCTACCTGAACATCCTTTCGTTATTTTGAAAAGTTTATGCTTCTCGAATGAATTTGAAGAAACGGATGAAGACGAAAGAAAAATACTTGTGGTGTTTTCTTCACTAAATGATAAGATCTGAATAGGAAGGTTCTTTTCATGTTTTACTGCTACATTGTTAGACTTTAGCCTCTTTGATACGTGTCGTTTTTCCCAATCACAACATAATGTCTCGAGTGATATTCTATTAACGAACGAATGTTTTTGTCAAACCTAAATTGGAGGAAATACTAAAAGCACTTATAAACTCTGTCGCATGCCTCAAGTCGTCACTTGGAATCTGTCTTCAGACATCACACTCCATAACACACGGGACATACCACACCATTGTGTATTCGGGTCCTAGGGGTGGTTTTTCTCGTGCCACTGTTCTTATTGCACACCTTGTACTGCCCAGGCCAGAGAGGGGTTGGCATCAAATAACCATCGGTGTGGATGTCGTGCAGGTGGCTCATGTGTTGCGAGTAACATGAGTTCTTGAGCTCATAAAAGTGGAGATCCGGGCAATAAGGAGAAAGAGCACTCCTGTTGTTTTTCGTGCGGCCAGTCTTGGGGTCCAGTTCTACGCGGGTGAATTCCTACTGGTAAGGGTGGTTGATGTTAAACAAGGGGGTTTTCTCGTAAATCACATTGGGTGCATATGTTTTAGGTAGTCAATGTTGCCCCTAAGGTATCTAGTGCGGTCGATGTCATTTTCGGAGTGACCGTTCAGGCTCACAATCTGTCCCTTGTACATCTCGTCATCAAGATGGGTATTTCTTGCCCGATTCTGGAGGTGGGGCGCATCAACTTTGGTAGGGGCGATATTTTCGTTTGAGTAGTCGAACTGTCTTCTTACCCGCTTGGGATTCTTGAGCTTGTTGGATTTTCCCACTTTGAAAGCCTCATATTTTGCTCCCTTTGTTGTCGATACCAAGAAAGTATGCTTAGCTGCCATTCTTTGGTACTCTGCTCTGCCCAAATTAGCATTGGCGGTTCAGGACTGGGGGCCTACCTGCGTCTGCTTCTCTGGGGAAAGTGAACTTGGCTGGTTTGTACCAATGATCTGGGAAATGTCGATGTATCAAGAGTTTCGGTGTTGGTGATGAAAGTGTAGGAAGGGCCGTGGGAGTAAGATGATCTGCCCATGTTGGAGCCATCTTCTGTGTCAAAGTTGTCTGGTGGGAAGCTCTGTAAGAAATCTTCATAGTCATAAATTTCAGCTGGACCATTTCCCGAATCCTCTTGGCCAAACAGTAATGGGTCGTTGTTGAGACCGGTTTTCTCAAAATACTTCAATGGCGATGCCGCATTATTGTCCACAACAAGCTGTTCCGTGACCCGAGCTTCTGTACTCACAGGGGAGGCCCTTACATAACCGTAGGTATTATTTTCCACAAGCAAGTCCACATTGGTGGATAAATTGAACATATCGTCCTTTGTTTCAAGCAGATTCGAGTACACGAAATTAGGTGCAAACACTCCACCATTATATTCAACGGTATTATTTTGTAACCCATTGTGCACGGAAATAGAGGAAGACAGATTTGGAAAAGAACGTAAATTATGGGCTTGCACGGGATTTGGGGGATTCAGGGCCACCACCCGCATTTGACCATGGGCTTGAAGAGAGAATTCAGGAAGTAGAGACTGCAATCTCAAAAACCGCAAATCGGTGATTTGGTCGGGAAACTGCTCGTCCAAGAATGCTTGCCATTTTGCTTCCGATTCATTCTGGGTGGTGTTGGCTAGACCTCCCGGGACGGTGTTATTTCCAAAGGCAAAAGCATCAAACAAGGCTTCGAATTCTTGGAATGCAGAGGTATTAGTCGTCTCGGGTTCTGGATCCGTGCGCTGGTTCAATCCAGCTTCATAAGAATTGGAGATATAAGGACCGGCCAAGATATTAAAGGGGGCTTGGGGAGAAGTGCAAGTTTCTTGCTCTGGGGCAGTGGCCAAAAAGGCTGGCTGGGCACTTCCGAGATGGAAGTTGGACTGGTTGAAGTTTGACTGGTTGAAATTAGACTGGTTGAAGTTAGAATGGTTGGAGTTAGAATGGTTGAAGTTGGACTGGTTGAAGTTGGACTGGTTGAAGTTGGACTGGTTGAAGCTAGACTGGTCGAAGTCTTGGTTCAAAAATTGCGTTGACATGTTTTTCTTGAACAAACTTTGAGGTATTTGTGGGGTATAGGTTGAATTGTGTTTGGTTTCCCTGGGGGAAACCATGTGTTTATATAGATATTTAACGAATGTTAGGCTATAGACTTTATCTTGTCTAGATATTCGTTGTCTCTTCTTGTGCGCATCTATTCGCTTCTACTTGAATTCGTTTTCTACTCCGTTGATGATTTTATCTTGGCTTGACCTGTACAGGCAATGCACTGCGCTACGTAAGTTTTCATTCACGAAGAGAGTCAAACGGTTCTTTTATGTATTTTTTTACTGGAACTTTCCCTTTTTTGGCACGTGTTAACTTTATTAAAAGCCGGGCCATTTCTCCCATGTCTGATTCGTTAACAATACTGACTCGTTTGCTATTAAATTTCAAGATTAAAGAATTAAACCACAAAATATCACTAGTGAACTCTAAATTACCCTGCAGAGCACATGTGACTTCTGAAGCCGGCCTACTTCTTTCTTCCACATTTGCACTCGTTATCGCCATGGGCTTTCTCGTGGAGTGGGTGCAAAACGCGGTGCGAAAGCTCGTTGTTGCAGCCGCGCTTCTCTGTGTTTCTCCTCTTGGATGCAGGTTGTCCCTTAACTTGTTTGGTCGCCAGGTGCAGCGATGTATTATTGATATAAACAATTGATTTTTACTATGAATGCGGATAACGATTCCTGGTGAATGGTTTTCGCTACTAATTGGTCTGTAAGCTACTTTTTGTGTATTCACCATTACTGCCCAGTCGCCTCCCTCCCTTCAAAAGTTCCCTGACGATCACGTGACTGCGATGTTTTCCCCGTTCGCAAACATCTCGAAATCCACGTAGATGCTATATATGGGGATGCTGTGTATGGGGGTATGCTTTCCATGCAATAATTGAGGTTACCGCATTAGAAGTCTCTCAATGATGCATTAGTTTTCTCTCAAGCTGTGTAGGCTTCAAGTAGTATCTCCAATTATTTGTGAGAGTTCTTGGAGGGGGGAATTGTTGGGGTGATGAAATTGGGGATGTGGAATTTGTCTCGAGACCAATCCTCAACACAATCACTCGTACCGAAAACACTCCAACACTAAAATTTTGTGAACCTCTACGGCCTCTCAAAGCAAAAACTCGTCGAGCTACTCTTACTCAAAAAATCACTATTGTTGCCGCAAAAGTTGCAAATCGATGCCAAAGTCATCCTCAACATAATCCAAAAGCAGAATGGCAGTACAAAACCCCGGTGGATGATCAACGGATGAATCCACCGGAGACCTTTGATTAATAGATTCAGCTTTCTAGATACGGCAACTACTAGCGTTGGATAGTCTTTCTCACCACTAGTTTCCGACCAATGCAAATAAATAAAATAAAGATGTATAGTTGTATTTGATGAATATGGTAAAATTGTTGTAAATCTACCACATGACGAGTCTACAACATCAAACGATGAGAAATTAATAAGCATGGGTTTGAGATCCGAAGTCTGGCCGCGAGAATATAAAAGTAACGAACTGTCAGCCACAAGTTCCGTAAGAGTAATCCATCTCTGGGTAGTTCAACGTTGCGTTTAGATTATTGTACTTGATACTTGCTTAGCACTTCCCCCAGAAGGGAGAAAGGGCCGATACTATATAACATTTAACGACGTACTCATGACAATGAGAACGGCCCACAGGCACTGAAAGTGCGGGTTAAACACTGAAACAGAGAGGATAATATTTCGTTGAAGTAGACCGACTAATATCGGCCTAGTGCGAGCACATCGACCTGAGTACCTCAATGGACCAGGGCTTTGACTTTAGCACAAACTGAGCAAAACACCATTTAAGCGAACTCTGTTTTCTTAACAACCATAAATTCTCATTCTCACATTTTTCCAATAAACATCGAATTCATCTGCTATATTTGACATGACTATTAGTATATTGAAAATCAGTACTGCTATAGCATTACTATGGTTTAACTATTAAAGAAGAACAATCAATTCATTTCATTTTGGACTTGCAATCATCTTCCAAACTTTTTAAGCTCCCAATAACGGAGACCCGGGTAGACTATTCCACTGAAACCCATGCTAAGAAACATGGCAATATCTCCACCATATTCACCACCAACTTTCTTGGCCAAAGGTCCAATCCAATACGTTTGAGACATTCCCACAGCGGCTCCAGCAGCCCCACAAGCGAAGGCCACAGTAGCTGCTATACCTTGAGTGAGTTTACTCTGGGTGTTCCAAATCATGAAATTGTAGTTGCTGTTTCCACCGGCAAAAGAAGCGTTATCTGAATCGAAGTCCTCGAATTCTTTAGTGTATAGGTGCCTGAAGAATCTTGATCGGAAAATAGTATTTTCCTCCAAAAGTAAGAAGACGTAGATAGATATCCAGTATCCAATCATAGGTAAGAAATTACCCAAAATGGTAGCAAACTTGTATCTTCCGACAATAGCCAACACTAAGTAAACCGTCGTTTGAAGCAACACCCAAAACCACCGAGGAACTCTAGCTAAAGCGACAGCGAAAATTTGCACCGAAAATACCGTGGAGTACGTAGTCATCACAGTGTTCGCAATCAAGGAAAGGAACATCAACACCAATAAAAACTTACCTCCACCTCCCCAAGGTTCAAAAGCAGCACCCAATAAACCACCCATACTCAAAGATTCATATGCATCAGCCCATGGCTGATAGTTCATGGCGATATTTCCAGTCAAGATAGCGGCAACACCAACGGCAGTGGTTGGAAGAAGCGTTCCGAGCAATGTCAAGGAGAAAATCTGGATGTCAGGTGTGTCCTGTGGAAACAAGATATAATAATCCGAGGCTCCTCCTCCCCAAGTTGAAGTGATGGAGTAACACAACGTGAAAAAGGAAAATGAGTTTCCAAAGATCGTGGCATGATCTACGCTCGGGGAATCCTCCCATGACAAATACTTGTACTTGCTTGCCGAAACAATGTAGAGCATCAAGCACGAACCCAAAATAGGGATGGAAAGGAAACTTTCCGCTTTCAATAAGAACCGAATACCCACAATGGCAATCGCAAGCGAGCAAATGGCCACGATAATAATAGAAACCACCAAAGGTACATGGTCATCACTGACTGTGCTAAGAATCTGCCCGCCAACAATACAATTCACCACACACCATCCAATACCTCCAACAATGTTGACGACTGCCACAAATCTCACTAACCACCAACCGAATAAGAACCGGGCAGTGACAATTTGACGACAACCGGAACGTGGTCCCATTAAAGAACAGTATGCGGCTACCAAACAACCAACAAATTGTCCCAAAAGACCGGTTATCAACGTTTTCTTCAAACCAAGGCCAAAGAGCATTGGGCCCAAGTAGAATGAAGACATGGAAGTCAAACCACCGCATCCAGCAACCCAAAGCCCAGCCACCGAAATGACTTGCTTGAACTTATTTCGGGTCCGTCCGAACGGAGAGACCCTCTCAATTCCATTGACTTCGACTCCAAGAGAGTCCAACTTATCGGAAAATCTCTTCATGAAAACATATGTTTTGATTTCATCTTTTTCATCCACGACTCGACTTGAGACGTGGGTGATGTAACCGCTGGATTTATCTTCGCTTGACATGGCGAAAATACCTTTCAATTGTCAGAGTAACACACCGGTAGTTCTTCAGGAAAAGGAAGGTTAAAGAGGGTTTAATCAAAGATGAAAAAAAGAATAAAGAGATTATCTGAGATCATTTTCGAACGGAAACTGCGAGGTATTCATGACTTATATATAAGAAGGGGGTTCTTTCAATATAATCAAGAAAAATAACTTCTTCTAGTGCAGGAAGTTTTCAGGATCGGAGCAGAATCTGGCGATGATTGAATCCTCTCAATCGCATACCCCTTGTACAATGCAGGAATATTCGTAAAGAAGGGCCAAATTACGAACCTTATGAAGGAATCTTCGGAAATAACGAGAAAAATCGCGCTAAAATAACCACTGTTGCCGCATAGGCGATGACTCAGGGGAAGTGGGCAAAACATCTGTTGGACCAATATTATTATAACTTGCTTTTGCGTTGTTGTTCCTTTAGTATTATATCTCAGTAGAAATTGATTTGACTAGAATTCAAAATGTAATTTAGTAAGTGCGCCGTGAGAACAACGTCTGTTCTCTCTTTCTGAAGGTTTGTTGCAAGCTGGTGCGGGCAGGGTAGACCCTCTTGATCCACTTAAAATTTAAAGGCAACGAGTAGGCGCGACAGAACAGTAAATATCTCTATCTTCTATGGAAACTCTCAATTCAGTTTGGGCCAGTAAATGCAATGCCATTTTTGGAGCAGCTCCAGCCTGGTTGCGCGAGAGTACAATGCAACGACAGGTTACCAAAGCAACAAGAAACATGTGACCATTGGTGCCAAAGAAAAAGCGACTGGAAAAGAGCGTCAAGGAAACCCGCACACAGCCCCAAGCACATCTTTTTTATTAAAAATGAAAGAAAAAAAGAATTCAAAAATCGAACAACGAAAAGCATATAACTTTTCAGATGCTGAACTTGTGTTTGCACAAGAAAAAATAAGCACTAGCAAAACATGAAAGAAGTCATTGATCCTTGCACTAATGAATTCCATGAAGCAGCACAGGTAAAAACGAGGCACATCAAATGTATCAAAAAATAGTACCGGGGTGATCAAATTCGTTGACTTACAACAGGACTTTTTTTTTGTCGAAAACCACCTTGATTTGGCCCCGAAAAAGGTATCAGGCCAAGACCAAATGTATTTTTTTTTTTCAGCAAAGTCCACTGGCTTACACTCTAACTATATGGAGAGTTTTGTTTGAAATATTCTTTTTGATATGTTTCCATAAATCTTGATAGTTATCAGGATACTTTTTGCTGAAGATCACATTTTCTGCTGAAGAGTTTGAAACTGAAATTGAACTTGAATTTCATTTTCGTTGCGAAACCGAAAAGACAGCTGCGGCCGGCTGTCTATATAAGATCACTTCACCCGCGTCGGCTTTTGATGCGGCTGTTGATAATGCACTTGACCGTCAAATCCCCGGCTTTTTTTTGGCATTTGTGCGAACCGGCCCGGAGAATGCGACGGTGATTTGTGTCCAGGACACTAACAATGGACACTCGCCCTTGGTACATCGTGAAAACGCATGAGCGCTCGCTTCACGTTCACACAGTACATTCCGTTTAACCACTGTGCCCATTGGTTTCTTTGCTGCGGGGAATTATACTTAGCAGGAGAACAAAAGGAAAGAAACAAAACACTTTGCATTCCAATTTTCCATATATACTATAGTTGCATTGCACACATTACTGGTTTTGTTTGAGAGCTTCATTTAACACACACCCTCCACATACTGATACAATGCCTGCGCTAATCGATGGCCACGAAAACCACGGTTTATTCCGTCGGGTCACAGGTGCCCTACGCAAATATATGAAGTTTATTGGTCCTGGGTTGATGGTGTCTGTGGCATACATGGACCCGGGAAACTATTCCACGGCGGTTGCTGCGGGATCTGCTTACCAATACAAGTTGCTCTTTTCCATTCTTCTATCGAACTGCTTGGCCATTTTTCTCCAGGTCTTGTCTGCCAAGTTAGGTGCGGTCACTGGCCTCGACCTAGCTGCGAACTGCCGGGAAAACCTACATCCCAAACTCAACATTTTCATATACATCTTGGCCGAAATAGCTATTGTGGCTACGGACTTGGCCGAGGTCGTCGGCACTGCCATTGCATTGAACATTCTTTTCAAGATCCCATTGTTCCTAGGAGTAATCATCACCGTCGTTGACGTGCTAATTGTGCTTATGGCATATCGACCCAATGGGCCGCTTCTATTTATCCGAATCTTTGAGCTCTTCGTATCTATCTTGGTTGCGGGAACTGTGATTTGCTTTGGTATTGAATTATTCCAAGTTTCCAAAGACCCCGACTTTTCCACAATAGAGGTTCTCAAGGGGTTCCTTCCCAACGAAAAAGTCATCGATACCGAAGAACGTAAGGGAGGCAATGGCTTATTTCTAAGCTTGGCAATTCTAGGTGCCACTGTCATGCCCCACTCCTTGTACTTAGGATCGGGTTTGGTACAGGCACGTCTCAAGGATTTCGACATAAAGAATGGCTATTACAAACCAGAGACTACGAAGGTCCCATCCCAAAATGCACCTCCTGCGCTGGCTGATCTCTCCAGCGAGGACTATGCTAGAGCAGTGGGTGCAACCCAACCCGAACAAGAAGACGAATGTGAACAAACATATCGCCCGTCGATCCATGCTATTGATGATACAATGACTTATACTATTGTGGAACTTGTGGTTTCGCTCTTCACAGTGGCCCTTTTTGTCAACGCCACAATTCTTATTGTTGCAGGTGCCACCATGGGCGGTAGTGATAAACGAAAACGTGACGATGACGAATCTGACACTGATACAGATGACGAAGATAATGGTGGGGGTGATGGAGGTGATTTATTCACCATCTACCAACTTCTTTCCACTCATATATCTCCAACCGCAGGTATAGTGTTTGCTTTGGCTCTTCTTTGTTCTGGCCAGAGTGCTGGTGTTGTTTGTACTTTAGCTGGCCAGATGGTACTGGAAGGATTTTTGAAGTGGAGTTTTTCACCAGTAGTGAGAAGATTAGTGACGAGAGCCATAGCGATCGCCCCTTGCTTGTTTGTGGTGTTATATTCCGGAAGAGAAGGCCTTGCCCGAACTTTGAATGCGCTGCAGGTGGTGCTTTCAATTTTATTGCCAGTAGTCACTGCTCCATTGATTTGGTTCACTTGTTCTAAATCAATCATGAGGGTACCAATTACCGTGAGGGAAGGTGAGGATGATATCGAAACAGTGTACGACACTGATACTCAGGACAACGGTGCGAAAAATTCCACCGTCCAATTCCGCAACCACAGCCAGAGGTATACAGTTACAGAGCCTGCAATTAGACTTCAAGACTTGAGACGTGCACATCCGTGTGCTGGATGGGAGGATATAGCCGAAGACGAGAGTCAAGAACAGCAAAATTTGATTCTGCAGCACATGTCAAGAACTCGGTCGCATTCAGTGAGCGCTCCCTCAATGGGCGCAGTTCGCTCAGAACCAACAAGAATGCTGGCTGAGGCCGTTGAGCCAGTCGATGATTTATTTATCATGAGAGGATATACAGATATGAGCAATGGGCCTACAATGACAGTGTTAGCCATCTTGGTGTGGGGCTTTGTGACTTGCCTCAATGCTTTCCTTCTTGGAAGCTTACTACTTGGGTACGACGTTCCCTTGTAGGTTGTATTTTAGACCCTTTATAAATTTAGATTGGGAGGTTGGTGCATATAACGGATATACTATAGAAAATGCCAATACTATTTCTTTGGGTGTTAGAGGTCATCGTGTTTGGTATTTTGCCAAAAGATCCTATTCCAAACAATATGTATGCGGTTGTACAAACGTAAGGATACTAATTTATGCCTGTTGGAGGAGAATACACCCGAAAGTTATTCCATTGTGAAGTCTTTGGGTATGTAAAGAATGGCGTGAAGGTTCAGGATTCCTCAAATTTCCCCTAAAAGGAGAGCTCCTTTTAAGTTTAATACACCTAATGTTCTAGGTTTTCCGTTTCTTCGTGGGGTTTCCGAGTAAAAGAAGCCATTTCACAAGTCATGTAAAAACCGCCAGGCAAATATGGCTAGGGTTTCATGCTAGATAATAGTTCGGGATTTGGGGGAGACCATTTTAACAAAGTGGATTCATAGATTTTGTAAATTTCCTCAAAGGTGATGATAGAACAAGCTTTTTGAGGTGGAGGAACGGCTAGTTAACTTTTGCTCCCATTCCCTTTCTAGTGGCTTTCGAGAGTATTTCATGTTACCGATAGAAGGTTATAGAGATTTTTAGATAACAATGGGGTATATTATCCTGAAACTTACTTAATTCTAAACATAGATCAAATAATTAATGCTCGCTAATGTGTTTATTCATCTTCATGCTGGAGAGATTCCCCGCAGATTGCGGTCCAATTCTTATTTTCCCAAAGGTCAGCTTTCTATTAAACAAAACTTTAAAGGGCGTTATTCAATATTAATATACACTAGAATTACAAATTTGGTAACTTATTACTAATTACGATTACTTGGTCTGAAATTCCACTCATTTAAGACTACGAGATTATACAAATTACTCAGTATTTCACGATGTTGCGCTTCAGTATCGAGCATGTTTTGGGATGATTAGATTTAGAGGCCAGCTAAAAAATAGAATTTCAAATGAAGAAGAAAGGTTTCAAGGTTTTGGATTATCGAACATTTTTAAATAGAAAGGTTGGATTTGGAGTTATAGGTGATTGTCAGAGAGCCTTCAGTCGCAGCATCGCATAATAAGTTTTCGACAACCTGCTGTCAAGTTGTTGTGAAACAAAAAAAACTTCCGGTTTAACTTTACAAAAAAATGATATATGTACAAAAATTTAATGTGACGAAATGAAGAATACTCCTCTATTGCTTGTGCATCTAGGTGAATGATTGATTCCAAGCTGACAAGCTTGTCCCATCGTGGAACTCCTGAACTCTCCAAAACGTCTTATTTTGTAATTGAATCAAATTAGACAAGCTTTAAACTGACAAATAGCCTCGATATAACCGTACGAATGATTCATGGGTTGTATGCTGACCCGAATCCTAAAGAGCCCGCTGTTTGGTTTACGATCACGTGATCAGCTTGCAAGAAACTCGTTCAGACAAGTCCGCACCTCGACGAGGTTTCGCTGAAACGACTTTTAAGCTTTTTTTCTATAAATATATAATGTCGAAAAGTGATAACAAAAGCCGAGAGGCAACCAAAAGCAAATCTGCAGGCCCAAAAAAGGGTAGCGTCAATGCTGCTGCAGAAGAGTTCATACATAATGCTTCAGATCTCTTGGAAGCTTTCCCTTCAGCTCTGGTGAGCATTGCATACTCCACAAAAGAAGGTCAGGAGAATGCGGGTGTCAAATTCACAGTCAGTCATTCTGGCCAAAGCAAATATCTCACTTATGAGTCTCACGACGCAAAGGAAGTCTCGAGAATTTTGGCCTTCATTGGCCCAGGAGGAATCACTGCTGATAGTATAAGCAGTCATAAGAAAAAGCACGAGAAAAGTGAGGTTCAGGGAGGTGACTCCAGTGAAAGCGCTCAAAAGACGCCAGCGAGAATCACTGGACTTACAAGCATCATGAGTAATTACGATTTCCACAGCTCATAGATATCTCATGTCGTGTTCAGGGAAAATGGTATCATTTGGCCCAACTGTCAATAAACTTAAGCATCAGAACCAACAAATGGAAAATGTGAATATCCACAGTCCATTCTTTTGTTTTCTTTGCTTTCTTTTTTCATCTTTTGCTTAGGTTAAATCGTTGAGGTTATTGAAGGAATAGAGTATAATGAAGATCGCTTATATGGTCACTTCCATGAACATTGTATTTCGAACATTATTACGAACCTGATCTGGAGCTTACGAAGTATTTCAAAACAAAGATTAATTTTCAGTGGATAGGCGGAGTCAAATAGCAGAAGCTTACTTTGGCCTTCAAAGCTGCCTAACCATACATAAACATAAATACACAAGGATGGAACTTTTCCCAAGTAATGAAAGTGGATTGATGTGCCCAAAGAGTGGAACCCCAAAAAAGGTCCATCGAAAAGATCGGAAGAGTTTAAATTTATACTCCAAACCGAAAAATCCCCCGTATTTTGGCAAACACCCCCGATTGATTCACAGAAGTGCTCAGTTCAGTAGCAGAAACTTGAATACTATCGTCATCATCATCATCTTCTTCTTCTTCATCTTCATCTTCTTCATCTTCATCATCTTCTTCTTCTTCTTCGTGATCATTATCTTCTTCATCTTCTTCCCCGCTCACGTAGTCATTGCTACTGGAGATGCACGACATAGAATTTTTCTTTAAAGTGCCGTACAGCGAGTCAGAGTTCCCTTCACGTCCTTTCAATGCACACGTATCATAATAAATTCTGATATGCTCGTCTTGGTGAGGTATCTCACCCAAATCTTGGAACGCATAGTGCGAATTGCTGGTTATAAAAGATAGCTCCGTGAACGAAGATTCGCAAATCAGCAAGTTCTCCAATTCAGCATCGTGGTCGAAAAAACATTGGTTATTCAGACACTCTCTTTTGAAATCTTCTTCTGTAATTGTAAGAATATGATCTTTTGGAACCAGACCAGGCTTTTCAGGGATGAAAGTGGCGAACTTAGAAGACGGGGCCTCAAGAATTTCGAGCTGAGGAACCTTCTTGGTCAGCTGCAGTTCAAATTGAAGGTTAACTTGTGGAAGCAGATCAATGTTATCTTCTTCTCTTGTAGTGACATTGAACTTGTTCTCCAGGTCTTCGTTTGAAATATTATCGGGTTTCGATATGTTAGTTTGAAGTACCGCGGGATGAAATGATGATTCAGCCTGAAAGATTTCGACGGGAGTGTGTGACTTCTGCTCTTGGGCCAGTTCTTGGGATAATTGATTCTCTTCATGCTCTTCAGGCTCCTCGTGCTCTTCAGGCTCTTCAGGCTCCTCATGCTCTTCGGGCTCTTCGGGCTCCTCATGCTCTTCGGGCTCCTCGTGCTCTTCAGGCTCTTCGGGCTCCTCGTGCTCTTCAGGCTCTTCGGGCTCTTCGGGCTCCTCGGGCTCCTCATGCTCCTCATGCTCTTCTTGCTTTTCAGGCTCTTGCGGGACTTCCTGGAGTGCTTCCGGTACAGCCTGGGGAACAGATTGTGGTACCTCTTGTGGGACTTCCTGAGGCAATTTTGGTGTCACTTCTTGCGGTTCATTGGGCACTTCTTTTAGCTCATGGATCAACTCATCAGCATCAATATAGTTATTCTGGTTACCATTTTCGTCAAACTCAACCTTATACGACTCGTCAGTCGTCCATGTGCACCCGTTAATTACAAACTTAAACACTAGCTTCTGTTTCTCATTAACGTGTACAATGGCCTCGTACTGATCCATTTCAGTGGATTTGTTGAGCTTCATTGCTCCAGACAAGGACCAATTATCAAAACTTCCAGTAACAGCCACTGAACTCACATCGGGCTTTGTTGGCCTAATATCCGTGTTAGTAAAATTGTAAAAGGCTGCAAAATTGCTTCATGTCCAGTGCACTCTTGTTTATTTTGCTTTTTAATACTATAATATTTAGCTCACTATAGTGAAAACCAAAGCAAGAACCTCCCTATGTGCCACGAAAGAATATCTCATATTGCAACGAAAAGCCCAAACACTGGATGGTGACTTTCTATTGCGAAATCGGCATGAACATACCATGTGAGTTTGTAGAAATAACCCATTGTAAATATAGCGATAACAAAAAAGACTGATGTAACTTAGTTCTCAAAAAAAGCTTAATGATCTTTCTCCTGCTCCTTTTTTGTTATTCTTTTTTGCTCTTAAATTCGACCCGTGTTTTCTCCTTTTTGCGTTCTTGGGGGGCTTTCGCAATATGTACTTTAAAGTTTATTGCACAATTCGCGACGAGTGTGTGGATGAGAGTGAGTGTGGGAGGATGCATGTGTGTGGTGCGACATTTTCTGCAAAAAGCTGTATTGCACTAATATTTATGTTTTTTTTGGGTTGGCCACCAAAGTGTTAGTTTAAATGGGATGTAAATTTTTTTCAGATGATACCGTATTCTAATTAGTTCAAAGTAAAACTTGCCCAAAAAAGAAGATACCATTTAATCATTAAGCACTTCCAAGAAGGGCAATATCAAGCCAGTTTCCAAATGCGGACCCCAATCAATAATTTGCCCAAAACATAGGAGTCACACAGAAGCTATCGCTTTTTTGGGCTTAGGCCTGAAGCGGACGCAATCAGGCAGTAATAAGTGTAAGTCTAGGAAAAGCCTGCCCCATGCGAATATCGGAACGTGCCAGGGGTGATTCTTGAACAACTTCACAATTTTTTCAGAAATTTTTAATGAAGATTACTTAAATAAGTACCAACTTTTTTCCTATCAAGTTTTTTTGGTGTTATAGGCTCCTGAAGACAGGATATGTGGGACATTGGTGAACTGATCATTGGGCTGGGTCTGCCCAAATTTCAATCGTGGGGTGCCCCAGAGACCACGCAGACCTTCGTCAGAAGGCTCGAGTTTGGTTGCCCCTAAACCCGCGAAACCCCACCATCCGTACGAGCTTTACCAAAAAGCTCCGATGTGATTTTTTCGCTTTATGACTGTTGAATTGCTTAACATGTTAGTATGTCAGTATTTGAAAGCACAGAGATATAGTATGTAAAATAACTTCTTTTCAGCCGTAGAATTAGAACTACGAACAAACTGCGTGGGATTAATATTGGTTCTCCTGACTGCTTTTTTCTCTGTTCTTACATTGTATCTCCGTTCTTTCTTCTCTTTTTCTCTTTCTTGGCAATTTCAGCTTTTCCCGCAGAAAAATGGTTTATTGTCCCCATTTCTTCGCTTGCATTCCTTCAGGTGGAGTGGTTTCGAATTCTCTATCCTTTGCCTCGGCCCAGTCCGTTGTAAGAATAGTACCATTTGACTCCACATAAGACTTCATCATGGCTCTTTTTGTATCTTCGTCAACGCCTTTGTACAACTTCGAAAAGAAGTCACCTGAATCTTCTTCGTCATCTTCCACTTTGATATTAGACCAGTCTACACGTTTCCGAGACGATGAAGGGTAAGCGAGACCACTGGAGGCGGAACTAGTGACTGGGGCCGCAATGGGTCCTTCGCCCTCTAGTGCAGCCCATTTTCCCTCTACATTTTTGTGCAAAATGATTTCAATTTTCTTGGTGCCCACCGTATAAGAGCTTTGTTCAGGTACAATTTCGCCGTAGAGACCATCGAGCTCATAGTTATATTCCGAAGCCGCCGAAGTGGGAAATGTTACCGATAAGGAACGCGTGCCAAACTTAACTTGTACTGAATCTTTGGCAATATCTTTGGCAAAAATCGTTATAGTCACGGAGTTTTTGCTTTGGTACCACTCTTCTCTGATTTTCACCTTAAGTGGAGCGTGTTTATTAATGGTGTCGATCGAAGAAGACGCACCGTCGTGTTTAGAAGCCGGCTGGATGTTTGCGTCTTGTTTAGCGTGGGATTCTTCTTGTGTTACATCTGCTGGAATAATACCCTCATTTTTCTTGATGTCCCTTTGCGATTTGGCTATCCAGATATCTAACGCAGGTTCTGAGCAGTGAAGTTCCTTTGCTCTTTTGAAATTCACTAGCGAGGCTAGGAAATCCTTTTCGGCATAATTGACAAGTCCTAACCGAAAGTAGCACGTGGCCTTTTCAGCCATTTTGCCCCGTTTTTCGGCAACAGCAAATGCTTTACTGATGTCGGCCTTTGCTGACTCATAGTTACTGAGCTTTATATAAATTTGAGCCCGTTTGATAAGTGCGGTGAAAGCATCAGGGTTTTCCTTGAGGGCATCGGTGAATTTGGAGATTGCAGTGAGAAAATCTTTTGCCTCTGCGGCTTGATCGCCCTGTTTGATGATCAATTCGATGGCCATGTTGTTTTATTATTAGAGATTGAAAAAGGAATTCCAAAAAAAAAAAGTGATGTGATGCGATGTGCTGTGCTGTGCTGCTTTAGAGGTAGACGCGAACCGTGGGGAAGCATGCATATTTGAGGGTTTGGTTTTTCTCTGTAATTCCACAGACAGGGCAATTCCGCAATTCCGCAATTTCGCGTGTTCGATTCCATTGGAGAATGGTGGTTTGCTCGTACTATAGCAAATCTACTATATCAAATCGGAGTTGAGTCGTGTTTAATTTTTGATCAAATATGGCTTCTTTACTAGCGTAGTATAGTAATGGAGAATTTAGTATTTTGTGGAACCACCAGCCAAATGTTTGAACTTTTTCCTCGTCCGACTGTTTCTCGCCCTGTGTATTGTTGAAAAGGTGCTTAGAAGTTTTTGGATTCTTCCTGGAAAGAAACGGATAAATGGTCTAGAATTGTGTTTAAAACTTGGCTTTTGAAGACTCCATCAAAAAATGCTTTATTCGACTCCGGGGTGTTTTAAATCTGTCCACTTTCCTGCTCTAGTAGAAGACACGAAAAGGTGATGTGGCATTCTTCAAATACTTATATTATGTGACGCCCATTTGTAGCGTCAAATTTTTAGCCTGTTTTTTTTTTTTTTTTTTTTTTTTTTTTGTAGCAATATAGCAGTTTCAATTCTACTTTCTTTCTTTAGTCTTTCCAACTATACAATGTTTTTTATAAATGATTAATCTATGCTGAGGACATGACTGGGCACCCGTGTGACTTGTTACATAATTTCGCACCCATTAAGATACATAATCTACGTGTCCATCCGCATATGATATCTGTTTTTAATGACGCGTAAAAAAAAAGCTATGATTTCACTCCAGAAAAATATATACTCCCAATGTCCTAAATCTTTTTGATGACGTAAGGGAGTTCTTCGGGTTTTCTGAATTTGTTGTTGCGAACTATTCCTGTTCTAGATGGTAACGCCAAAAGACTCAGTTTCCTATATATTTGTTCTTGCCCAATAATTTTTATCAGAAATTCAAATATCCGGGTTCAATGTACCTTGATTATTTGGGTGTATACAAACAAATTGTTACGAAACAGGTTCGAAGGATCGGTAAGAGGGCTCACACGGTGGGCTATTCTAATAAAACGAACGTCATCAACACTAAATCATAACTAGAACTTATGACCCCAAAGTTTGGATGCGTTTCACCACAGTATATTTAGGGTAACTTATTTAACGAAGTGGTTCAAACCAGTGTCTACTGCAACCGGGTGTAGTCTATCTAGCCACTTTTCGAATTCCAAAAAGTGGTACTTTTCGCTTTAACTTTTTGGAGGCTGGCGTACATCAGGCCCTACAAGTCACTTGTAATCCGTTAGTGATCACGTAAGATTGAAAAAGACACAATGTGTCATAAACTCCTCCAACTGTTCGAAAAAAGAGAATCCTCAGTTTTAGTAATCTAAGGTTATGAGATAAATACCGATTAAAAGTAATATTTCCCAAATATCAATAATATGGTAAATGATAGAGATTCAAAGAAGACATCCCCGAAACGTCTCACGCAAACCACCAGATAACTCATATAACATCTATTATTTTCCATCTATTCGAACATCCAAAAACAGCAAGAAACATCACTGTATTCAAATATTCAGAATCCTACCGAGATGCCGGCTACCATAATGTATCAAGCACTTTCTTCATTGTACTTTTCGGGGCCTCTCCCTTCCTATCAGTGTTTGGTAGTACTAACCAAAACGCTAACACAAGCGCATATCCCGCAATGCAAATTGGCAACACCACAAAAGTACCAGAGCGTTGCGAGATCAACCCAACAAAGAACGGAACAAGTGCCCCACCACTCGAGCCAAAAGCCGTCATGATTGTTAGGCTGATAACTTGGATTTTCCGAGGAAGCATTGCAGAGACACCCGTAATCATCAAAGGGTATATGGGACCAATCAACGTACCTGCAATCGACACAAACACACTCAGCAAAATGTCACTTGACACTACCCAAGTCAATGCCAACATGATAATAATGACAAGCACAAGAAGATTAACCGAACGTTTGATCCCCAAATACTTGTGTAATGGCCTAGTCATGAATAGTCTGCCAAGAGTCAAACCACCCCAGAAACCACTCAGCACATAGCCAAAAGAGGTTTTCGTGAGACGGTATTCGATCAAGTAAGAGACAATCCAGCCACCCAAAGCAACCTCGCAACCCTGGTAGAACAAGGTGAACAACGAGATATTCCAGGTGATTGCATTCTTCAAAGCCAAGGCTAAATCTGTGGGAGCACTTGTACTTTTATTGGGGGTATTCTCTATAATAGAAGTGGTCCGGACTCCTAGGTTCTGAAGACCTATCCCTGCTTCATTTTCGGCCGGGGTTTGAGATCCCGATGGATTGGTACTTGTTGTGTCTGATTCAAGAAGTTTTTCGGTCTCTTCTTCGTTGTCCCACTGTTTTAAATCCTCGTCTGCACCCCGGAACACAAACGTTAGGAAGACCAAGTTGACCAACATCAAGCCCAATAAAATCACATAAACATAATTCCAACAAATTCCCTTCTCGATCATAAGAGTCGCCAAAAGAGGAGAAATTGTCGCTCCTATACCGTAAGACCCATGGAAGAAGGAGAGGTACTTGGAATTCTTGTCCATTTTGCTCAAAAATATATTCAATTGTGAAAGAACCACAGCGACACCCATGCCACCAAAGAAAAACCCAATCACAATTAGCGGGAAAGGCCCACCAGTGCTTACAATGGTGAACATGATGATGGAGCACACACAACCAAACGGAATAGATTTCTCCCGTCCTAACCACGGGTGTATTTTATGCGACAACATGGCAACAGTAATAAACCCGACGGCATTTGACATCCAAATGAGTGACACTATAGAATACGAGATCGAGTAATGGTTCTCTATGGTGGGCAATAACGCACCCGGGGCAGCATCGGAGAAACCACCCGCCACTGACCAAAGACACGCGCCCCAAATGCGCCATTTGTTCTGGGGAGGAAAAGTTGAAGTCATTATTTTCTTTTCGTTTTTCTGCTGGGAAAAGCTTGGCACGGGTGTCATAGAATTGGCACCTATGTGTCTTCCCAGCATGTTCACGTGCGAGTGGTTAGTTATATCTGTGAAGTAGTCAGTTGACTGTCTTGTGACTGCAATAGGCCTAGTTGACAACTTCACTTTGCGGCCAGTAGCTCTTGGACTCTCCAAGTCGGTAGTTGAATTCAACTCATCCCCCAAACTAGGTGCTGTTGTTGGCTTGGATGACATAATGTAAGTAAGCGTTTTGTATGGTCAAGATTTCTGAAAGGTTTAATGGCACCCAAAAGAAAGCCAGAAAAACCTGACCACTTTCAAGAAAAAAAAGAAAAAGTAAAAATAAAAAAGAAGTCATTTTAAGTCAGAAAAAACCTGGGGCTTTTCTAGATCCAGGCATCTTGGGTTACTGTGGGGAAACTTGAGTGCCGGAAAAGGCTAAAATGCTGAAGAAAAATAATTTTGTGTGAGAAATTCCATGCAAGAAGATTAACAATCAAGGGTTTCAAGCCCGGGCGAAATATTATGAAGAAAAGTCATTGAATTTGAGGAAGAGAAAAAAGAGCCTGCAAGATATTAAGGTTGGAAACTGGCAATAAGCTTAAACATTTACTCTCCGGAATGTATTACCTTCCCATATCGCAATGGATATAAAAAACTGCCCCATGCGGGGCGCAAGAATTAATATCTGAAGTCCGGAGGGCAATTTAAATTCCCATGCAAATTTGCTTGTGTTCTTTTACTTTTTTACTTACCAATTATTCTTCAAATAATAACTTGTATCCCTAAGCCGAAACATGGGTTAGAAACTTCTATTTAGCACACTTCCGACAGAACGACTTCATAGGCAAAATAGAGATATCATACAGATATCCGAGAGATATGGAATCAGAGAAATGACAAGGAGATGGATATACATATACAAATGTATAATAGAGATCTATATGTATCATGCAACACCAATTTAACCGTACCTAGTTCCAATTTATCCTTAATTTTTTCAAATTCAACGGTTTACTACTGTATTGCTTCTCCCTATACTCATTCTCTCGATACTCTCAATGCTCTCCAAAAATTCTGATTTCTTTTCTTTTCCTTTTTCCATGCACATACACACCAAATACACATACTTATTCCTCTCCCGCAGCTTTCACGAGGTCCAAGAATTTCAGTTTCGTGAGCTCATTTATAAGTTCCTCCTTCTTCGTTTGTCCTACCTTTTCCTGCCCGAGGTCATGGCTCGTACGCACTTGTGTAGCAAGAACGGCATTGAATAACTTGACAACACCCTTCTGAGCAACCTTCTTGAGCCTTCTCTCCTTTTCAATTATTTCCCTGGCGCTTTCGGTCTCACTGGCAGAGGGCAAGAGGTTTACTACTCTGAGCTTATCTTCTAAATCTTTCTTCTCAGCACGCATCATTCTCTTTGCTTTGGCTTCCAATTTGTCCGACTCCAACTTCTTTAATGTGCTCTTGTTACGCACCAAGATAGGGTCTTTCCTATCGTGTGCTTTAAGTTTGGACCCAAGAATAGCGTTGAATGCATTTGCAAAGGTGCCTCTGCCATCATCTGTGTTCTTCTTCTTTTTCTTCAAAGGGAACGAGTCGTCTTCCTCCTCAGCTTCAGATCCGGACTCATCATCTTCAGACTCGCTACTGATTGCTAAATTATCCTCTTCGCCAATTTCAAACTCATCGTTATCATCCAAACCAGAATCGCTTGCGTTGGAAATATCGTCTTCGGCCTCGACTTGTTCAACCTCTTGAGAAGGGGCAGGCAGACTCTCCTTTGTCACTTTCAAAGCCTTCTTATTGTCTTTTTTAGAGTTATTCTCTTTAGCGGCGCTTTCTCTTTGTCTCTTTTGGGCCATTGTTGAAATTTATTTGTATTTATTTGTTGGTGCTAAATTGATAAAGAATCTAAACTCATCTCATCGAGTGCGCATGTGCACACCAGAGAAGCCTCTACATTTTTCTGCGGTGTACCTTTGCGGACCAGCCAAATATGATGTACACGTGACAAGACACCCAGGAAGTTTTAATTTCTAATGTATAAAGAATAATTTTGTAACTGTTGAGTGCTACTCACCAGAAAAATCTTTGTACCAACGAAAAAGTGATTTCTCGTGCTCAAAAACTTAGGTCACTTTGCAGAAAGTGAAATGGAATCACTACACATACAATGTTATGGGTCGCGAGAATATTGTATTTCTCCACACGGAATATTAAGTGTTTCGGGGTAAGGAATGATTTATTTGCCGGCAAACCCCCGTAAGAGAATTTAAGCTTTTGGAGACGAAATTTTTCCCTGAAACAAATATATGTGCGCATCGTAGAAACTTTCTCGCTGCTTTTGTTTATTGGCTACATGCTTATAGTGGGGTAGGACATAAATAATGCTCAGCCACTTCGAAACCTTGCCTGAGTTGCATGAGCATCATGATTCGGAGAGAAGTAAATGATGCAAAATATGCATTTTCTCGATCAAAGAGACTTCTTGTTGTTCTTCGACAGGACTACTTCTGCTAATTCTTTTCTTGGACTCCTGTTTAGAGGGCATTACCTGGTTAATTCAAGAGAATCCAGTTAGTTACAAAGTAATTGAAAGTTTCAAAAGCGTGGGATAAAAGGAGTTCCACATTAATTTCAAATGTATCTTCTTATTTGTGAATTGCAACATTCAATTCTATAAAGGAGGGAAAATGTGCTTTCTACCACAATTAGCAAAAAAACGTTACAATTTCGAGAGAAAGTTCTTTTAGTACCGCTTGAAGACCATCCCACTTGTTCCACTCGTGCTCTTCCTGTGGCCCCGTGAGCCATTTTTTAATTACAGAACTAATGGCGTATCCAAGGGGTGGAAAGTATATGGCCTTGCAGTTTTTGATCTTCCAAAACCCATCTTAATTCCCCATGGAGTTCTCCAGAGGTGTCCTATGCGTTGAAAAAATTGAGTTTGTAATATTTGCCGCTTCACAAAATGCCCAATATCAGAAAAAAAGTCTCCTCTTGTACGGTCTAACGCCGTTTAACCGCGTAACACGCTGACCAAAACCCTTGAACCTCGGTCAATTTCCCCACCCTCATATTTCTAGCTTGTGATTTCAGAGAAGAACTTTGAAGGTACCATTGCACCTGGATAGGTTGGTATATATATCAAAGTGGAACCTCTTTTCCTCTTATGAACTAGTAGCGTCTAAGTGTAAATTTTTTAAACATGCGAACAAACCAGAGTGTTCAGTGGTGTAATTGAATCCACTTGATTGAATCTAAAACAGAGGAAAGGAAATAGTGGAACCAGCGAGCAACTGAAATCATTGAAACTAAATAACAAATATTGAAACATATATAAAATGACTGTACCGATGAGTATGTATTTAAATTTCAAGCATAGCCACGACAATAAAATTCAATCATGGAATAGTTTCCGTGATTTTCAAGGGGAATGAAAATCGCAACGCACGACACTGGATTATTTCACAACCAGTTGAATCCATAGGGGTTTCCAAACATTTTACCTAAATTACAAAAAAATTATTCCAAGCACTTCGATATATTGGCGGTAATGGTGACTTCCAAACGAGGTTGGGGCACCTTCTTAGCGTACCATTTTTGGGTATGCAAATCGTAATGCCATGAACAAAAAAAAGTAACCCCCGTTTAACGCGGTTTAACGCAGTTAACTGCGCACAAGGGATTGATAAAATTTATAGCATGCCTGGTTTACGACTGATCTTCCTTATTACCTTTTATATTCGAAAGCTTATTTACCAATTCGAATTCATTTATCGCCCTTTTCCTGCCTTTTCTTTGCTTTGGAGGTGCTGCTGGATATTAAATTAATTATTAAATGATTGGGAAACGAGTCTTGCTTTGGTTCCTGTCATTGCAGCAAGTACAGTATATTTAAGTAATTTCAGAATACCTCCATACACCTCATTAATTTTATTCTTGTGAGAGAAGGGATATCGGTGATATTCAATCATTTAATCCAGTTTTCCGTAACAATTAACCACATGCTGGAACTTCTGGACCATTTCATGATGCAAAACATGCATTATCAAAACAGATATGTGGTCTAGGGAGGTTGCAAGCTTCCGTCATCTCCAAAGCCTTCAAGATAAATTCAAAGTAACTCCAGGCTTTGGAAAACAAATTCCAGCTCTTGCTCTTCCTTTTCTCAATTCAATAGATCATTTTGATTGCTTGAAAATCCAGTTTTCACGTATTTTTCATTCCCCTCCAGTACGCGTAGCCCAGACTGCTGAGAGGAGTTTGGTGCGAGTCGCACGCGTGTTCCACCCCGGTCGCACGTCAGTTGCAAAGAAAAACATTGGGCCCGAGTATATGCCGGAACTACTTGTTTCTATCCATCCAGTCCGACTTTTAACATGCCATTATCGGCTGACGAATTGCTGATTTTTATCCCTGATAACCCCGCACAATTTACGGTTTTGGGAAATACAATCTGGACCGCGTCGTCAGATTCAGATTCGTCGTCACTCGCTAGATCCAGCAGCGTCATGGAGCACCATGAAGTTCAAACAGACATCGAAAGAAAGAATGTGGAACTCACTCACCTTGAACAAGAGATTTTGAAAACTCAAGCGCAACAGGCAACTCAAGAGTTACAGAACTGCGTTCAGGATGAAAATATTGCCGCCCTCAAGAATGAAATGGAGCGCATCAAGGGCGATATTGCGACTTTGGAGGAATTTGAGGCCGAAAGTGTTAAGACATTGAGCGCTGCCCTCGAAAATAACAAGAAGAAAATCAACGTCGAGTTGGGTGAGAAGCTCACAAAAGTTAAGGAAGAACTCATCGAAGAAATCGAGACCTCCGCCACGATGTTGAGTCAAAAACATGATGTCGAGGCCCGAGAACTCCGCGCCACCATCAGTCAAATGAGTCAGGACTTGAACACACAAACGACTTCATCGGAAAAGCTGTTATCCTTGGAATTGGAAGTCAAGCAAGATATAGAAGCAATCCGTGCCAGGGCACATAAAAGATTGGCGGATATCGAAGGCGATATGGGAACTCTAAAACAACGTATTTCCCAAAAACAAACCACCCGGACCACCCTACGCGACACATTGGATAAGGAACAGCAACAATCTAACTTGAAAAGGACTGCGGAACTTTTGCAAAAGAAGCAGCTGGAAAAGGATCAACAACAGATGTCTCTCTTGAAACAAATTGCTGACATTGAATTCAAAATTGAGCGTCTGAAGATGGCCGCCGACTATAGCGCGGCTGCAGTGCAAGAGCTTGAACACGGCACACAAACCTTTAGAGAATCATATGCCTCTCTTGAAGCGGAAAGAAGGATATTGCATAATAAGCTTCAAGAGCTACAAGGAAATATCCGGGTCTTTTGTCGCGTAAGGCCACCTTTGGATCCAACCGTTGAATTGGCGCCGATGTACGTCGCGGCCCCGGAGGATGTGAATGAGATGGGAAAACAAGTTCTTACTCTCGCATCAACTGCTCGTGAGTCTGATCTTGGTACATTGCCTTCGCGGGTTGTGTCGCTGCGCTACGGTGGAATCTCCCGACATCCAGACCACAAATTTCTGTTCAACAAGGTTTTCCCTCCGGAATCTGATAATAGTGAAATCTTCCTGGAGATATCTCAGCTCGTCCAATCATCATTAGATGGGTTCAATGTGTGTATCTTTGCCTATGGCCAAACCGGATCTGGTAAAACTTGGACCATGTCGCATAAAGAGGATGGAATGATCCCCCTCTCGATAAACAAGATATTTTCCGATATAAAAGAGTTGACGGAAAAGGGCTGGGAATATAATATTGACGGCCAGTTTGTCGAAATCTATAATGAGCAGATTAATGACTTGCTTGCTCTGGGCCGAAAAGACGTCAAGCTTGACATAAAACACGATGATATCGCAAGAAGAACCGTCATCACAAATTGCACTACTGTCAGGCTCGAGTCGCGCGACCACGCGTTTGAGCTTTTGGATAGAGCGACCAGGAGAAGATCCACGGCTTCGACAATGCTGAACATTCGGTCTTCGAGATCACATTCGGCTTTCATTTTCAACATTAGAGGAACACATGAGCTGTCTGGACAATCATGTGAAGGAACTCTCAACTTGATCGACTTGGCCGGATCTGAACGTGTCAATAACTCGAAGGTCAAGGATCAGCGCTTAAAGGAGACCCAAGCAATTAACAAATCACTTTCGAGTCTAGGTAATGTGATTCACGGTTTGGGCCAGAAGAAAAACCTGTCTGGACATGTCCCCTACAGGGACTCGCGGTTGACATATCTCCTTCAACACAGTTTAGGCGGAGACTCAAAAACATTGATGTTTGTCAATATTTCTCCGGATGCTAAGAATTTCAATGAGACCCTAAACTCTCTACGGTTTGCTACCAAAGTCAATGATACCAGATTATGTTGATTAAAGGGGGTTCACACAGATTCTGAAAAACCATTATCTACGACGTCTACATCTTTATTACTTTCATAATGCACTGCAAGGAATTGAGTTTAGAATAAGAGAAAGTTGTTACTCCTCTGTTCCAGAAGCTATTAAGTTTGTATCTGGCATGTACGGAGTAGCGGATTTTAAAAGCCCCGATTGTGCAAGATGTTCCCACTTCTCTTTATGGTTTGTCACGGCCCAATCCACAAGTTCCTTCTGCTTTTCGGGTTCAATACAATAATTATGCATGGATAAAAGAAGATCAGACGAAAACTCGAGGTTGTAATCGTCGATGTCCTCCACCAATTTCACCGCTTCTTCCACGCTTCCATGGTATGTATGGGCAATAAGGTATTGTTTAAACATGGAATAGTCGGGGTATATTCCATATTGCGAGAGACTATTCCAAAATTTCTGAACGTAGGGAAGACCACTATATGTATAAGTTTTGATCATGATCTGCGCAGTCTCTTCGTTTATGCCTCCATGTTGCTTCGGGTTACTAGAGATTGTAAGAAACAAGTCGCTTGCTTTGCCGATATTCTGCAAATTGGAGTACGCGTTCAAAATGGCATTTTGCATGTTGCTGTCTTGGGTCTGAATGTTGGTGTCCATCTTAAGGTACTCGTGAAGTTCAATTACACCCTCTTCGTATAGTTTATCACCAAAAACCTTGAGTAAATAAGTATAGATTGCGGGCAGTGGTGGTTGGTTGATGTTTGTTTTGACATGTAATTCGCTGAGCATCTTCATGCGACGAACAACAAGTAAAGCAGCATTCAATCTGTCGGCTTCGCAAAAGAATCTAATCACTGGAAGATAAGTCTTAAACGGGATGTGGAAGTACTTGTGCAATTCGCCATAAAGGACCCAGTTGGTTCCGAATGATGTGTCTTTTTTGTAACTGACCACAAATTTGAATAATTGATGGAACAACTTATGATAGGATTGGTTATAGGGCAAGTCTAACCGTATTTTATAGTACGAGTCCTTATCGATCTTAGGCAATTCTCGTTTCAACAACTCGATAACATCGCCAACACACTGTTCTGCCAACATTTTTCGGCATAGTTTGCGGAGTGCATCAGCGCTACAGCTGGCCGACATATGCTGTTTGATTGTTCTGAATCGGGTGAAGGTATCCACAAGACTCGCTTTGCTTTGCGCAACGAGAATCACTAGATTGTCCAAAGTATATGCGACAGAAGGATCAAAAGACTCGGTCCAGTGGACGGAAGACGACTGCAAGCTCTCGTCGAATAAAGAAGTGGCCAAATCTGTCTGCTTGTGAGCAATGGCCCTGTCTATCATGATCTTATAGTCTTGAATGGAAATTTCAAGGCCAAATTGGTTATGAAAGTCATTAATAGTCAAGTCTAGTAACTTTTGGGTGTCGGTAACATCAAATGTTGAGAGCGCTTGGAGCGTATCGGTCAACACAGCCGAAGGAGTTTCTGATTCAGCAAGAAAAGGCTGGTACATATCCTTAACGACGGGAAATGTTTCATCACACGTATTGCCACGTTGCGCGATAGAAGTTTTAAGCAACTTTGCTCGAAGTCTTAGGCTTGGAGAGAACTTAATCTCGTCAGAGATGGAAAATTCACACATGCTACAAAGAAAGGAGTCAAACGAGCCTTTGTACTTTGATAGTTGAGTGAGTAAAGCGTCGATGAGGCCTTCATCTTCTATGTTTTGGGTGAATATAATGCTCTTGACTTGGGCGTAATTATCGTGTTCTCCGTGGGCTTGAAGGTGCATGAGAATTGTCTCTAGAGATTCCTTGTCATTATCTGAGCACCGAACTGAGTTCAAGTCTGCCTTTAGTTTGATCAAACGCAAAAGAATTTCGGTATTTGGTTCCTTCAAATACTGGTGGATCGTTTGGCACACAATATACTGGACTCTATCAAGATTCCTGTTGAGATTCAAATACTCGTGGACTTTGGGATTGGAGTCGTTGAAGATCTCCTGGATGTGGGCAATAAATTCAGTGACGTAGTCATCATTTATCAATTTGAGGTGAGATCTGGGCCCCTTGGGTTTTATTGGTGTTTCTAGCTTTAATATGGCCTCAAATGCATCGAGGTTAAGCTCATTCTTTGCAGCCTGGCGACTCAACAACGCTTGGGTGAAATCAGGTCCAATTTTGTGGGCCATGCGAGGAAAAACGTTGGTTAAAGACGCCTCAAGCCCACCCACATGGGCAGTAGACAAAATATCAACAATATTGATGAGAACACTTGTGGGTAATTCATCTTCAGTGCGCATGAGCCTCTGGGCTAGAATGGCCATGAATTGTGGGTAGTCTGTTCTCCCGCGTTCAAGGTAGAACAGTGCAGTTTTATCGAACAACTCGCATAGTTTTCCCAACGGTAGAATGTAGTCAATAACGCCTGTCTCAGCGTAGAAACGCATGAATACACCATTCAAGGTCAGAAAGTACTCATCGGACCAAACACTATCTACAGGCACACCAATGAGCTCGGCCGTTTTCTCTCGGAGGAGGTCGACCCGTTTATGTTTCGGAAGATCGCGTGTACGAAGATAGTGCTTGAGTTCGACGATGGCCTTGGGGGTATGTGGGCTGTTGCTTTGGTCTTCTATAATCACCGGGTCATGGTGGGCCATGTCTCGCGATGTACTTCTTGAGAGCATCCATTTATATCTCCGTGGGCCCATGTCCCTAGGAAGGCCCGCTGCGGTTCTTATAAGAAGAGAGTATTTCGGGAGTGGCATACATCTTGCTAGTATTCCTGTAAACATGGATGGGTGTTATGATTGATGTTTTGGATGATTTTATTGTTGGTGATTGGTGAAAA
>JAJMAK010000157.1:0-35780 GCA_030572615.1 Metschnikowia lachancei | reverse complement strand
CTGACTTCTTGCTTCAACTATATATCAGGGAAATAGGGACGTTTCCCTGGTCTGTAAAGCCTGTTTTGGAGGGATTGAAGAATGGTCGAAGAATGTACGGAAGATCTAATTTATCAAATTGATACGATATCCAATTTCCATACTAGCTTATTGGAAACACGGGGTAAATAGTGGATTACCATTTTGACATGAAAGCATTAAGATGGGCCAGGAGAATATACACCCGGATTCTAGGATAATCAATGGTTATAAGACAAAAACAGGCTATAAAATACGAAAAAAGAAAAAAGTGACGTTGACTTTGTCGAGAAAACCAACTGAGAGGCGAACCACTAAAAGGGATGATCAGTCATGACGTACACTAAAAGTGATGATCAGTCATGACGTACATCTGCTTGTGTGGTCATCTGGTTGAGCAAAGTTTGCATCAATGTGACTTACTATTCCTTGAGAGGAATGTGTCAAGTAAATTAAGTCAGAGATGTTGACATATATACCAACGAACTTGCGAACAACCTCTAGATCTTTCATTCTAAAATGATCGATTAGACTTTGCTTAACCTTGTCAATCTCAAACTGACACAGCGATGAAATGTGTAGATCATCTACATAAAGAGCTACAACAACTAGAGTTTGTCCTTCGTTCTTGTAGGAGAGGCAAGGCACATTCACTGCTTTCTTAAACTTAATTAGGATAAGCTCTTCATGTCAGGTAAAGTATAAGCGATTAGCTAAATCACCATGTTGCACTGTTCGGGCCGAAACGAATATCCACCTTTCACTTCGGCCCGAGACCAGTATCCACCTTTCACTTCGGGCCGAAACGTTCACCGTTTCCGGAAATCAGAATATATAAACCCCGGTATTTCCACATTTTATGATGGAAAAACCATTCTTATTTTAACCACTTTTTTTACTTAATAAGTTTCACTCTTCTATCAATATTCAATCAATATTCTATTAATATTCAATCAATCCTCAATCAATCCTCAATTAATCTTCTATCAATCTCAATCAATCAATTGACAAAGGAATACTATCTTCAGACTCTCTTCTTACGTGTTTCTTTCGTCTTCTTCTTACAATTTGCAGATTTATTCAGTATTTCTGACACTTCACTGATGGTTTTATTCCAAACCCGTGGGGCTTGTTTTAAACCATAAAGATATTTATCAAGTTTAAGCACGAATTCACTCTTTTTCGTATTCCTGTTTGCAACGACAACGTTCGGAGCTATACATTAGACGGGTGGTTATTCCATGTAGAGGTCTTGTTCTAGTACGCTATTAAGGAAAGCTGTCTTAACATCCATTTGATTCAAATCATTATTTTGCGCAGCAATGGCAAATACAAGACGGACACGAGATAACTGGAGCAAGGGTATATTCAAAGTCAATACCTTGAACTTGAGTATAACCTTTCGTTACAAGCCTTGCTTTTCTCGACCCGCCTTCCTTGATTGTGAAAACCCACTTGCAATTATTGGAGAGACATTAGGTCACACGCTTCTTTCCATTTGCCGTCCATATGATTCCTTATAGCTTCAGAGTATGAGTTTGGTATCGTCATACTTAAATCGACAGTTGCGAATTAATTCGGACTCTCAAAGCCTCTACTGATTCAATGGAAGAAATTAAGCTTACCTCACCGAAAGTATCAATGGGTTCAAAGCTTCGAATCAATTTTACTACAGATCCATCATCAAGCGTTTCAACACAGTGAACTGAGTTGACCTACTTGTTGGATGATGGAAGATTCCTCCCTCTTGAGTTAAGCTTTGGTTTCTCCTCAAGATAATCTTCATCATTCAGATCAAATGATTCGTCGTCTCCAACCTGATCGGGAAGTCCGAGGTTGGGGATCCAGAAAGGTTGTGTACTTCCATGAGGCTGTCGTCTGTGGGCGGTGCCGCAGAGACCTCAGATACACCATTATCTTTAGGCGGAGAGCCAAGACCTCTCTCCTCCGATTCAACAACCCCGCAGCACCTAGTCCATAATACAGCCACTTATCAATTTATGAGTTGATAGAGCCTAAGTGGAGCAATAAGTGGAGCAATGGGTGGAGCAATGGGTGGAGCAATAAGTGGAGAGAATACATTTCTTCCTCCTACGGCATGACCGTGATAAGAAAAATTACCCACCTTAACATACTTGCATAACACCGTGATAGAAATTATAATTAAAAAACATCAAAATGATCAACACGTTTGAACATTGCCATGTACATCTGGGGCCACATTCAAGACTACACCTATATTTTATATGCTATTTTTTTCTACATTCTTTTCCACATTCTTTTCTACATTCTTTGCTACATTCTTTTCTACATTCTTTTCTATATTTACTTTATTGGAATAGTGTACGCCTTGTTTGGTGCACACCAGTGTAGATTAAAATTAGTAAATTGCGACATTTAGCGAAATATATTTTGAGCTATATTTTGATATCTTTACTAATTACTAGATATCGATATTGACTCGGGGAAAAAGTTAGTAAAAATATATATCCTAATATATCGATTCGATATATGTAAAAACCTAGGCCATGACCAGTTGCTTCAGCCCTCGCTACAAGCAACGACTAGGGTCTTCAAATGGAATCGGCAGAGCCCGAGCTTAGGCCTGGGCACGATTTGAAGTACTGAGGTATAGAGACTAAAAACGGAGCACATTAGAGGCGAAGCTGACCGGAGAGTACCGACCCAAACACTGAGTATCATCAGGATAGTGGGGTCTCTCAGCAGGGAGAGCAACACCAGTGATCAGTAGGTTCATTGTCTGCTACGCTGAATGGTAGCTGAATAGTAGCCGATTGGCTAACGAGCTCCCAAATCAGCATAGACTCGTGCAAGAACGTTGGGCAATCTTCCTTGGACTTTTGCGATGTACAATGAGACATCGTTGATGGTATATGCCAGCTCGAGGTATACGCCAAACTCGAGGATAAAAGAGGGGGGTTCGTAGTTTTCAGTTAGCTCGCCAAAACTCATGATTCGATCCGAGTACGATCAGAATTCTGGCCATTAAGGCGAGAGGCTTACTCAGAGACAAAATGAGAATCCTCGATGATTCTTTAAAGGGTATTCAAATGAACGGAGGGAATGCTTAAGATAGCGTAACGGCTGATATTAGTGAGGTCCAAGTTTCTGGAGAAGGGAGCGAAATTGAGTGCGTTTTGATCTCAAGCGAGGACGAAGGAGTTGGTTTTATGATAGTTGCTTGAAGTATCATTCTTATGATAGAAGAGACACAGAGTAGAACTTTACTAGAGAGGCTGTGCTGCTTGAGCGTGCCATCTCCGGCTGAATCGGACTTCTCTTGACAAAGTGCCCGCTCATCAAGGAAAATGGATGTTTTAGATACTTGACTAAAGCCGGAAGCGATGGATCCGTAGATGATGGTGTTCGGGTCCGGGACTATGTCTAAAAGGACTTGTACGGGGAGGTGTTCTGGAGAGGAGAACCAGCTCCACCCCTGGCTTTCAAAAAAAGATATCGAGAATATATTTTTTATATATTTTTTAGTTATTTTTAGTTAAATATCATTGTGGCTAGATATGGATATCAGCAAAAAGTTGGAAAATATATTTTGTAGTAAAAAACGTGGTCGATATACAGTAAAAACTCTATATAAGAATATGTTCTCCAGGGCATAAAATTAGGAATATTATCGAGAGCCCCCAAGATGTGCAGGTGTTTGTGTCTATGTGTAGGAAAATCCGACTGAGTAATTAGAATATTTTGTCAGCAGCGGACGGCTTCTCAACAAAACTCCAAGCTAAAAGACCTTTATTCGCGGCAAAGGAAATCAGTGATACTTGTTTATATCTTTTCTCTCGTTACTTCTTGACTGTATCAATTTGTAGCTTCTCAAGGCCAAAATGAGATCTTAGTTGTCAGAATGTTCGTTCTTGAGGTGCGTGACAACGACAGTTATGCTTGGTATCACTTCTTTCAAAGTGATCTCAGGTACTACTTCCATCACATCCTCATCAGGATCCAGAACATCGCCACTTTCTCTCTCTTCCTCAAGTTCGGCAAAATTAGGCGGGCGTCGTCTTTTCTGCTTCATCGACTGAAAATTTCCCGGCAATATGTTATCAAGAGACCGAAATGCATCTGATAAGATTTTAGAGATGCTGCCTTGACCAACTCTTTGTTTGAGCCTATCATAAAACCAACTTTGAAGCTGCTTTTGGTCACAGTCAGTATTAGCCTTCGCAAAGTCTCGTAGCTCCTTCTTTTAGTTGTTTGGAATGCCCAGCCTCCTCCCCATCTGTAAAAGAATGCTCAACTGCAAAGTCAGCAAACCAGCAATGAGATATTTGTGGAGTCCCGGTATGGTGCATGCGCGCATTTACTGGTGCAATCGTGAAATTGAGCAAGAACTACAGGTGCTACTATAAGCTTTTTGTTATCATACCTCCAAATATATCTAGATCATGGGGAAAAATATAATAAGAATATTCCAAAAATTTAATGGAATATTCTGAAGAAGCCAGGTTTTTGGCCTTAACTATGTAAAAATATTCTAAACACTCTTTAAGTCTCAAAATTAGATGGCATATTCTAAAGAACCCGATTTATTCCTATATAGAGTATTCTTATATAGAGTTTTTACTGTATTCATTCCGATCAACACTGGTGCGCACCATGGGATTATTTGTCCGGTCCACGATTGGCCCCAGTGCACTTTAAAGTAGTGATAGACAGTGCGGAAAAGAAAATGATTCAAAATGATTGAAGGTAAGGATTTTGAAGAAAAGCTTATAAAAAAACTTATAAAAATGCTTATAAAAATGCTTATAAAAATGCTTATAAAAAAGCTAGACAATGATTCAACAAAACTTGAAGAAACGCTTCAAAACGATTTCACAAATTTATACTAAAAAACAATTTCTGGCCCTTTACTTGAACATCCCAGCATCCATACACTGACCAATGCTGCAAAGTACATTTCTTGTTATGGTGCGAGGATTTTTTTGGTGGTGACACCGCACTCACTGCAGGAAGCAGGTGCGCGCTCACCCAATCACCATAGAGATTTTCTTGCTGATCGCAGACCCCGAAAAAAACCAACACACCAAACAGGCAAAAAGCTAAAGTTATTCAGAAAGAGCTACAGGAAAAACCCCCCTTGTTGCAGATTTTTCCATACCGCTCCCTTATATTCAAAACAAAACACAACCTAACACAGCACAATGCTTGGATTGAGTATGAGAAGTGCCGCCGGGGTGTTGAAAGCACCCGTCCCCCGTGGAATGCAACTTGCACGCATGGCTTCTTCAAAAGTGGGGCTTCCCGCCAAGGACTTGACGCCTAAACCCATGGAAACCGACTTCCCATTGATGTCACAGAAAACCGCGTCTGCTCCCATCGACTATGCGTTGACCTCATTGGATGCCATCGCCATGTGGGCGAGAAAATCGTCGTTTTGGCCGGTGACTTTCGGGTTGGCTTGTTGTGCAGTGGAGATGATGCATGTGTCTGCTCCTCGTTACGATCAAGATAGACTCGGTATCATTTTCCGTGCTTCTCCTCGTCAGTCCGATATCATGATTGTGGCGGGAACCTTGACCAACAAGATGGCTCCTGCATTGAGACAAGTGTACGACCAAATGCCCGACCCCAGATGGGTCATTTCTATGGGCTCGTGTGCCAACGGAGGAGGTTACTACCACTACTCGTACTCGGTGGTGCGCGGATGTGACCGTATTGTGCCGGTTGACATTTATGTTCCAGGATGTCCTCCAACGGCCGAGGCATTGATGTACGGAGTATTCCAGTTGCAAAAGAAGATGATGAAGACCAGAGTCACCCGTTTGTGGTACAGAAAGTAAGCCATGCGTTTGCCTTGCCTTGCCTTGATTTGCCTTGCTTTGCTTTACCTGCAGTGTCTGGACGAACACGCCACCCTATATTATTCTTTTCCTTCCCTTTTCATTGGCAGTATCAGTTGACTGTCTTTTGCATTGTATAGTAATAAGTTATACACCTTTTGACGTTGCGTTTGTGTTGTAATGGTGTGTCTGAGAAAGTAGAGCGTTATTTTGCTCGCAATTTTAGTAGCGTGACCGATGTTACGGTGTAGTGGCTAGTTTAACCGTGTATTTTCATGGGTATCTATCGTTCTAAAAAAGTGAAGTATATATGGAATTGGGGGACCAATATACGAAGGTAGTCACAAAATAATTAATCCTGAAGATGATTGATAAAATTCTGAAAGTTGCTTGTCTGGTCAATTTGTTCCCTTGTTTCACAATGTACAATGAAGTTCTATCCCGGAAATCCCGGTGAACACTGAATATTGTTAAGCATAAAACAACATAATAAGATAATAATAATAAAAATAATAATAATAATAATAATAAATGTAAATATATCGTAGAAATATCACATACTCAGGCTCATAAGAATAGTGATGGTTCAAAAACTCTAGTCAAGCCTATACACCTGATTTGCAGTTGGAAAATACTTTGAAAGCCTTTACGTATTGCCCCTAGCACAGGCATTTTTCTTGCTTATATGTTATCTGACTACCGTATGTATAGCACTTCCAAAATCTTCTTACGTTATGGGGGAGAAAGAATCTGGTGAAAATGTGAAGTGGGTTTGGAGTTGATAATAGTACTAAAGAAAACTGCTTCATATTAAGCTTTACTTGAAAACAATGTGTTCATTAGTGACCTGAAATTGGTGTTTTCAGGGAGAGATTCGGCAACCTAAAGGTTTCCATTATTATAAAAAAACATTCATGTATGGTCTATTGCCTTGCTTCTGCAATTACAGTGTTGTACTTCAAACACGATTCATATTGATGTGTTTTTAATTTGACTCCTTGTAGCATGTGTTCATGTTGTCGCCACGTCGTTTGTTAGTGGTTTAAGGATAATCGGACCACTATCAAAAACACCAAAAACACCGATACTGCAATCCGTAAAAACAAGTGGCATTACCAGTCAGGCCTTACTTTATACCAATTCAAGGTTTAAAAACTGTCAGGTATGTGCCATAGACGATATTATGGTGATGATAAATCAGTTATTGAGACAAAATTTCTTGAAGCCTCTCATTATAATGTGGCCAAAGGTGGCCAAAGGTTGTATAAGTTAGTGATTTGAAGGCACTCTATGCTGGCACTCCAGCAATAAGTATAGATTTCATAGAAGATGATAAACGGGCAAAGGCAATAATTACTGAATACGAGGTTGCAATTTGATGATGATAACTTCTCTTCAGAACTTTTCGAAGGGGTTTTGAACTTGTTAAAGGGGTTTTGGAGTGATGAATCATTTCACTTTAAGTACACCTTCAACCCCTCTAGGCATATGTTTACCAGTTTCACGCCTCGATCCTTGATTTCTTTGCAGTCTGTTAAGGGAAACTGATGGTAGAATTAGATAAGCAGTTATTTTGATGGATAAACTAAAAATGTGCCAATAAAGCATATTGTAAGTCTCCCACAGTCGCTTAATATCTCTTCATATTGCTGTTAATGTCTTTTCTCCACTCCCATAAAGTGATGAATGCGTAGAGATTGGGTACCACTGGTAATGAAGCACATGGAAGCTTCTGGTGAGAGTTTCAAGTGCATTGGAAAAGCAGGGCCACAGCTTACGTGTGAATAATTTCACCCGGTGCATTTCGGTGGTTTCTTTACTCGCTTTGATCAATCCAGTATACTGGACATTTATTTCAACAATGTCTAATACATTAGGGCTTCCAGTATGCAATCCCTTCTACATACTCTCTCGATGTGGGATATTAAAGTCTGACAATTTCTTCTCATAAGTGTTTCTTACGTTTATATCATATATTCCATTAGCCGGTGTGTGAAAAGTTACATTGTTGCTCTCAAAGGTAATGAGCTATGCTGTTTCTTTTTCTGGACTGAACTGTAAAACTGGTGGCCCACGAAGTCTACAGAGTCTACGCCCAAGATTTGAGTGGTGGTATAATTATGCTTTTTTTTTAAAGCACGTTCCTTTTGTGGGTGATATGTTGGTGGTTTTCAATATGTGAGCTTAATGGTGTGCACGATGTCTCTTAATAATGCTCCAAAAGTATGATACCACTCAAACAGGAACCTTTTACATTGGCTCGGATGTTATAACCATATCTCATCGTCACAGGCTACCAATATAAGAAATTTCATCCCCCGAGCAACATTCATCAGGGAAGTCATCGGGGAATTTATAAGGAGAATTTATAAGGGGAATTCATCGGGGAATTTATAAGGGAAAAGAAGCCTTGAGGGAAAAGAAGCCATGAGTGGGGTTCCCTATAGTTGATGTATGAAAGAGCTGAATACTCTCGCCATTCTTATTCAAAGAGTGCCTGTTCACCAGATTTATTGAGCTTCCCATTCTTCCACGTCCCCAAAGTGCAAGCCCCGCTAACAAACAGATTAGAAGTCAATCTCGTTAATATCCCGTTACAAGATGGCATCCCAACAAACATCAACCAGATTATGAAAATCATTCAAGCCAGTCTTACCCGGAACAATTAAAAGGTATCCTGAAAAGATTAGCTAATACTGCCGCAGGGAATGACATTTGGTAACTTCGGTCTTACCAGGGAGACTTAGGAGAAGAACTTACCTCAAGTATCTGAAGAAGATAGAACCCCACCTGCTTTGGACAATGAAGTTGTTTGAGAAGAAAGCCTCCGAGTTGACAGAGATGTATTTCAGAAAAGTGGTCAACTTTGGAAGGTCAACTTTGGAAGCTAGCTCAGCATACAAATAGTTTGAAACCTTATTGAAAATATTCTCAAAATTCAAATTCTTCAAAGACATCTTAACTACCAAGGACTATGAGAAGGCTGAACTCTAAATGCAAACTTTAATGGGGTTATATACAAACGAGTGGAAATCACAGTGTGCAAGTAATGGCCAAGGATTTAGAGTCCGCCATTATGAAACACTTAACATCTAAAGATGTGATTGAATGTATTAGCAGCAGCACAATAATCACTGCAAGAGACGTGTGGATGAAGGGAAATAGACTGCAGAGGATGTTAGTTTTTTTTTGCCTTTCGAAGATTACTTCTTGGACCCATACCAATTCTGGCATTACAATGATTATAATTTTCCATGTGACGCCTTTCAGACCTATTATAACTTGAGTGAATCAACATACAACCCTAAATTCATCGATTTCATGGAGGGTTTAGGATGTGCTACTTACCGAATTGGGTGAAATTTGGAAGAACCGAGATAGCAACCTCCTTCTTAAATGAAATTACGAAACTCCAGCTGAATTTTCGCGAAAAGCCTCATATCATAAAAGGAGGAGAAACATCTAACGAACATTACATACCAGCAGTGACTGGAATGATGCAGCAAGAGATACGCAACCACAACACTGCAATGATCTTGTTACAACAAGAGAAAACCCAAAGTGGAAGTTCTAACGAACAATACCCGGAGGATCTAAGAGGTCAAAACAATAGAATAAAAACCAATGAAAAGCTGAGTGGATCACAAGGACCATACTACTCAAGATACAAGGGAAATTATATCCTAAAAGAACATTAGACGAACAAGACGTCTCTACTACATTCAGGAAGTTCAAACCGGTTGAGAGAACAACAATACGCCGTTATTGAAGATGAAAGATTTTCCATATGATATCGGATTGGGTGCAACCATGCATCGCTCAGAGCTCTTAGAGACCTTAAGGAAATGCCATTTTGGACTTCAACGAAAGGCCGGATTTGAGGGAATTGCTTAAACAATGTCCCGTGTGCAAAAGGTAAACCTAAGGGGAAACCCCCATAACATAACACAGTGAAGGCAACTCGCAGACACTAAAGGCTACACTGGGATATAATTGGACCTATCATTGGAAGCAGAGGGAGACAATGGTACGTGACTCACTCTACATGGAACTCATTACCGACAACAAAAGCTTGAAAAACAAGGTACTAAACAAGCTAAAAGCGAATAGAGGAGGTTGACGCAGAGAAAGATCCAATATGTTCATATTCAGCGCAACAAGATGGATTTGCCGAAGCTATGAACAAAATAATCACCAACGTGAAAAAGATCACCAGTAACCTCGAAGGCCATAAGTATTTTCCACTTCTTCCATTCATCTTTGAATTGGCCTGGTATATGAATAACCACATCAAGCCAGGAAAAAGTGCCACGGTCCCATACATCGCATACTACAAGGATGAAACAGAAGGCGTTGAACCCCACGTTGGACACGATGATTTCCGAAGATTTGGATGTGACCTTATTGTAAAACTAAACTGTGCCCAAGAGGCTAGGTCAGCAGTATACAGGTGCTAGTAAAAAAAGGCTTCACCTATGACTATCATATCATCAGGACCGAAATGTAGCAGAAGCACAAAATATTCAAAAGATACGCGCACTGGTGTGGGTGCAAATTCCTGCACACACACCCACACCCGCACGGGCCCAAGAATCCGCTCACATGATTGGCTCTCGTCTATAAATTCGACCCGTCTGTTCTTTTGCGCGCAATTGCCACCGCCTCCAAATTAATAACCTAATATGTAAATTAGCGCGTGACCGCCTGCCCTGCACCGGCTCTTTCTCGAATTCAAAAAAGCCAAGCAACCCAAAAAAATGCCACATCATTCCTCACCGTCTCAAGTTTCCCCGTAGAAAAAATATTAAGAAAAAAGCAGAAAAAGCAGAAAAAATTAAAAAATTAAAAAAAAAAACCCCCCGTAGTCTCGCAGTTCACCCTCATTTTTTTTTTTTTCTGTTCCACCTACTGCCTCTTTTTTTCCTCACTAGTAATTTCAAAATGGCCAGAACTAAACAAACAGCCAGAAAATCTACCGGAGGAAAGGCCCCCAGAAAACAGTTGGCGTCTAAGGCAGCCAGAAAGTCTGCTCCAGTGTCAGGCGGTGTCAAAAAGCCCCACAGATATAAGCCAGGAACAGTGGCGTTGAGAGAAATCAGAAGATTCCAGAAATCCACCGATCTTTTGATCAGAAAATTGCCTTTCCAAAGATTGGTGAGAGAAATCGCCCAGGACTTCAAGTCGGACTTGCGTTTCCAATCCTCGGCTATTGGTGCTTTGCAAGAAGCCGTGGAAGCATACTTGGTGTCGTTGTTTGAGGACACAAACTTGTGTGCTATCCACGCCAAGAGAGTGACGATCCAAAAGAAGGATATCCAGTTGGCCAGAAGATTGAGGGGCGAGAGATCCTAAGCGTTTATCTGCTGGTGTTATTTGACGTTTTCTTTTTCTTGGTGACGTGTTTGTGTCATTGATTTTTATACCTTTTTTGTTTCTACTTATTTTGAATGGAAATGTTTCTTGCTCCTCCTAGTACTCGCAACTTACTCGCACTCGCAACTTTTACTCTTTTCGGCACCACTTTTTGTTCATTGGTGTAGGCTCGTGCGCGCGGAACAACCATGCTTTCTGCCACTGGAAGCTATCCCATTTACCAACCATAACCATTCCACTCAATGTTGATTGGCGTAGATATATTGACTATGTTTTTTTACTAAAGGCTATATTTTCGTGATGTTTGCTGATATCCACATTTAGTTAGTGGTATCGAAGTAAAAAAGAATGTACTTTCGTTCGTTGCGTGTAGTGAGGACTGAAGCACCTGTCATAGCCTGTTTTTTACATAAATTGAATTGATATATTAGGATTATTTCAGTAAGGTTTTCCCTAAATCAGAATCTACATCTAGTAAATGGTAAATATATTAGAATATAGCTTATTTGTTGCTAAATTTTGCACTTTACTACTTTTCATCTTCACTGGTTCCACTCACCTGTATACTAATCTTGCTCATTTTTTGATCCTAACCTTTTGGCTGATCTCTTGTATACTAATAATCGGGATAACTTCGTGGTCATAATCATCATTACTTCTTTGAATTCTTCTCTGATTCTTCCCTGATTCTCTGGTTTTCTGGTTCCGTGATTCCCTCATTCCCTCATTCTCTGATTCCCTGATTCTCTGATTCTGTTCTATCGTTCTGGTTTATCAAAATTCCGGTGCGTGCATAGTAAGGTGTTTTTCTTGACTTCTGGCGTGCGGAATTCCGTGCACATTCCATTCCATGCATGCTGCCATCACATAATTTATGAGAATTTTAGACCAAACATAAAATTTCCCTCCTAACCTTAAGGTGGACTTTTTTCTGCTATGGCAATCCCATGTTCAAGATATGAATCATTGGCACTCAATTGACTCCTTTTAATTGACCACAGGCGTTCTTTTGGCCCAAACAGCCGCACCATCATGCATATCCTTGAAAATACCACCGTCATATCAATACATGCCGGCGAAACAGTGGGAAAAATGTTTTTTTTTTTCTTTAGTTTTTTAGCTTGTCTTCTTCTTTTGCTTCTCGAAAATCAATCCAAGGCATAATTAGCTCGAATCTCCCTGGGGCTGGCCTTCATGGTCAACCAGGCCTTGTGTAGTATTGACGTTGGGGCTCAAGGACCGGCTTTTCTGTCCGTCTCTCGTCTTCAGTGAAACTTCAGAGTCACCATGTTGATCATCACGGCTATCTTGTGATTTGAGCTGATCTTGCGATGTGGAAGCCACCATGTGCGATTGAGCATCCTGGACCAGCCCTGGATAAACACCGCCTAATGCGCTCCGCGTGCCGTGAGGAACGCTTTTTTGTCCTGGGTACGGACTGGCTGCATTGAGAGAAAGAGTGTCGAAGTTGTGCGCCAAATGCTCATGGACGTAGTCTTTCCCGCCGAAGTGACTTGCATTAACCTCTGCCACGTTGTCTAATGACCGTGACCTGAAGATTGGGTTCATCAAGTTCGGATTCATGGGGTTCACGGGGTTCAATGGGTGAACGTCTGCGTTCACGGGCTTCATTGGGTGAACATCTGCGTTCACATTTGGGCCCAACTTCGGGTTCGCGTACGGGTTCGCGTACGGGTTCGCGTACGGGTTCGACGTTTGCCCGCCATAATCAGAACCAGACCCGTTATCGTAGTCCGACGGCAACTCCGCATTACCCATGTACTGATACATCCCTGGCGGCTGCATTTGAAGTGCCATGGGCGCGTATACTTGACCATGGCCAGACGCCGATTGGGGTGGCGGCGGTGGCGGCATATGCGGATACGCTGCCCCCGCGTACATCGAGTTAGGGTCGTAGCCGATCGACATGGCCGCAGCAGCGGCTGCCGCTTGCATTTGCATCTGGGCCATATGCTGCTGCTGACGCTGAAACTTATTGGCGGCGGAGATACGGCCCCACCCCAACCGCACTCGGTGGCCTCCAATAACAAACCCTTCCATGTTCAAAATGGCCTCCTCCGCCTCCTCACGTGTGCTGTACTTTACAAAACCACAGTTCTTTCCGGGAGGAATTTTGATTTGGATAATCGATCCAAACGGTTTGAAGAGTGTGTACAAGGTCTGGTCCGTAATGTCCGACAGAAGACCCCCCACAAACACCGTGGTATTGTTGGGGTCGACATAGTGAGGGCTAGGCATGTTGGCATTATAGGGCAATGCATGTACACCGGGTATAGAAGGCATTGGCGGTATGGAGGGCATTGAAGGCATGCCAGGCATCTCGTTGCCGGCGCTATTTATAATTGGCGAAGTATAATACCCCAGAAGCGGTGGCGAAGAAGAAATATGTTGGTTATGTTGATTATTCTGGTTATGTTGGGAGCTTTGGCCTTGACCTTGACCTTCGCTATGGCCTTGACTTTGGCATTGGTCTTGGCTTTGATGTAGCTCTTCTGTTAACTGAGGCTGGTTCTGTGGCTGATTAAGCTGTGCTTGGTTAAAATCTTGGTTTGTGCTTGGCTGGTTTTGGCCTTGTTGAACATACAACACCTCGTGTGGAAGCATCTCCGGATTTGGTGCATACTGGAGGGCCTGGACAGGCGCAAAACCCAGACGGCTTTCCTGTGATGCCCTACGATACAGTGCACCGGCCCGTGGCGTAGCATTGGCCACACGGAGCGGCCGGCCGCCAAACCACACACCGTTCATCTCCACCAAAGCACGCTGGCGCTCTGCTTCATCGGAAAACCTCACAAAGCCAAAGCAACGCGACTTGCCGGTGACAGGGTCAGTCATCACACGTACAGTCCGGATGGACGTGGGGAACAGTTTCTGGAAAAACAGAAGCAAGTGTGCCTCGGTAGTGGATGCACTCAAGTCGCCTACAAACAATGAGTATTCGGGGGATTCGACTATAGGCGCCGTCAACGTGGCACCAGATGCCCAGTTGAGACGGAAGTACTTTTTCTGATTGTCGGGATTATCTCTGTCCTGCTGCTGCGAGGGCATTGCGATGTCGGGCAATAATTGGCCATTGAGCCCGAGTGCTCGTTGTGCTGCTTCGAACAGGGCAAACTCTACAAAGCAGTAGCCGGAGTGGGCATGCACCAGACGCTCGTATTGGCCCTGGCGAGTAGATCGTGGACGAATCAACTTGACATTGACTTCTTGTGCGAGAATCTGCCACCAAAGATCTATTATCGCCATTTCATCCAACCACGGATCCAAGTCGCCCATCCAAAGGGTGCGCGGGCCTTCCGCTTCGGCTGTTTGGGCATCGTTTGCTGCTAGTGTCAGTTCTTGTGTGGAAATCGGCGGTGCAGGCACTGCAAACCCCTGTAGCAATTCTTGTTCTTGCTGGTGTTGGTGCGATGCCGTCGACGATACGTGGGTCGGGGGTCTGGATGTGGCATTTAGCTCCAGCGAGTGGCTCTGTCCATTCAGAGGGGTTTCCTGGTTTGTTTGAGTTGGCTTTGGCTGGTTTGTTTGGGTTGGCTTTGTGTGGTTTGGCTGGTTTGGCTGGTTTTGCTGGTTTGGCTGGTTTTGCTGGTTTGGCTGGTTCTGGCTTGCTAAGTCAGTGGAATCATATGAATGAGCCTCTGCAACAGGCGAAACCCCATTAAGAGAAGAGCTCGACATTTTCTATGACAAACGAGATTGAAGGATGTATATGAATTGGTTATCTTTGTCTTTTTCCTCGTTTTTTTTCTTCTTCTTGTTCTTGTTCTGCTCCCCTATTACTTTGCTGACTGGGGCTGGGGCTAGGGCTGGGGCTGAGAAAACTGAGGTTTGCTATATGCGTGGAGAGGCTATATTAGACTGAGTGTCAGAGGCAGAAACGACGTGGAAAGATTTCGAAATGTGGCACCAACGATGAAGGTAAACCCGGTTTGATTCGTTTTGAGAAATTTGCCCTTTCAGAAAATTTGCAATGAATATTTATGCAAAAGTGTTTATGCAAAAGTGTTTATGCAAAAGTGTCCATACAAAAGTGTCCGTGTCCACTGCTGTTCCCGGGGCTTTTAGTGTGTGGTGTTAATTCCTCGTGCGCTAATAATCTTGCAGTGGGTCGGATCCAAGCAGCAATGGCAAAAATAGCAGCAAGCGAAAGCCAATGAATGGAAGAAACAACAAAAATTAAAAAAAAAAAGAATTGAAAAAGAAATCTTCTCAGCTCGAGGCAAACCCAATATGAATCAATCGGTCAACAGAAAGGATACAAATCAAAGAAAAATTTTACAAAACAACGCAGATATGAAGCAAAGCCAATCCAACGGTGAAACGAAAATACAAGGTGTTCTCCTAGCCATGATGGTGGTCAACAGGAGAGGAAAAGAATTTGAGGTATCCTTAAAGCTTGCTAAAGTTTGCTAAAGTTTGCTAAAAAAAAAAAAAAAAAAAAAAAAAAAAGCCGTTTCTGCCCAGAGCTCCGGTCCAAGCCAGGCATGGCCGAAAAAAAATCTTCAAATGAAAATACGGGGCTTGCCAGGGTGTGGGCATGGCAGCAAGATAAGTCGCCGGTGCGAAGCAACAGTAGCGCAGTAGCGCAGTAAGGTGCAGCCAGTAAGGTGCAGCCCACAGGTGCCCCCACAGGCGCCCCCACACATGCTTCATACTATGACGAGAACCAGAAAAAGGAGTTCCATTATTTTTGTTTTGGAAACAGTTTTTGAAAGAGATTAAATGGAGATCTATAAGAAAATCAATCAGGTTATCACATTGATGTGGGCTGGCGAATTATCTCAACAGGGAACTGTGTGATTGCTTTGGTGATCCTTTAAGTCCCCCACCCCGCACAACTCCAGGCCTGGGGCGGAGACTTGGGAGGAGACTCGGGCGGAGACTCAGAGGCCGGGGCCGAGACGCGATGATCTATCATCTATGATCTTGCACGGCTGTGCAAAAAACTCCAATTGCCGTTTTTGTCAGGTTTTGAAAAGAGGGGCAAGAAAGTTTTTCTCTCCGTGCTTCTCTATACATGCGTTGAATAAAAGGAAGGCACTTTTTATTTCTCTTTGTTGGACCTGTGGCTAGAAGATTGACGAAAAGAGAAGAGGGTTTTTTTTGCTTTGGTATCTGAAACTCCCATTCCAGTGTTGGGAGTCACATCTTTTACTGGCTTCTTTACATTAACAAGACCAGAATTACTCGGTGATATATCCTTAACATGTTCATAAGTCAAGGTATTTGTTCGATTATTATTGTGCCGCAAGGAGGTTATTCAAGACCCTGCTAATTAAATCCCGGCTGGCATCTCCCCATTACATTCTCAGTCACAGAGCCCAAAATAAACACATTGCCAAGGGTTCAAGTAATCAATGGAAAGCCGTATACTATATGTAAAAGAAATTTGTTTGCTCCCTAGAATTTACAAGAGTTAATTCTTACGACGAAGGGATGTTGTGGGTTATAAGACTTTTAATTCAGTCGAATATCAATTGATAAAAAAGTGACGAGAACGGGCTACACAACATTCTAAGAAATAACATTCTAAGAAATTTTTTGCACCCACAAGGTTTATACTATTGATTGAGATACATTATATTAGGGAAATCATCTCCTGTAAGAACATGGCCTTCTCTTTGCTGTTGTGGAAGTAAAAGCCGTTACCCCCCTCTTAACAGGATTGCAGATTAATAGTTCACTCAACCAAGCACCCTGTTGGCCTTGGTAAACTTTAACCCAAGGAAAGTTATTTTCGGTCATCAATAAGTATATTGCCGTCTTTACCACGCAAATTTTACCCAAATTTTGACGGGTTCAATGTCATGGGGTAGGCGTCCGGATAAGAGGGGTGTGGAACTACCACGGTGCGATCTTCAATCAACAAGGCCACACTTGTTTTAACCTTATGTTTACAGTCAGTTTAGTTGGTCTGATTTCAGCTTCTTTTGGACATTAGCCTCAAGGTATAAAGGGCGAAATGTGGGGTGTTGAGTTAGCAAATGGGTCAAGTCATGGAAATTCGTTAATATGATTAACTCCACTTTCTGGCAGGATACACTGTCACTTTCGAGCACACTGATAATAAAAGTTCCTAGATTCTGAGGGGGGTCGGAAATTACATCATGTAAAAGCTTTTCGATTGGTTGCAAATTTCTAAAGGATGAGGCCATATTCATAGGTCAGCTGAAGTGTCAATGTTTTACTTTGGGCGTATTAACTGGTTGACTTCCCACTAGACTAGATCAATAACGAAACAAATACACCACCAGGATTATGATAAGGATTCTTCTTAGTGAGTCAGAGACTTTTGTTTTTCTGGCCCGAGTCCCCCATTAAGGGCCCCAGTCTGAGTCTGGTGATAAATTGATGCTTTTGAGACTACTCCCGAAACACATTGCTACAGTAGTTACGAGCACAAGAATAAATATTACCATAGTATAGGAATCCTGAAGCTAAGATATCTTGGGGAGCTAGGGGCCTGATTGTGAAGTTTCATATACTAGTTACTAATATTACTCCAAATCAAAACATCCACAGAGAAGCCGAAGAAAGTTGTTTGCCCAAGACGTTTTCTTTTTGTAGATATTAGCTTTGCTGGTGGTGTTAATGTCCTTTTACATAATTATAAGCACGTGGAACTGATTTACACAGGTCCAATAGGCCCCAAATATCTCAAGGGGGCTTCCCAAGACCACGATGCAGAGTTTTGTAGCTACCTAGGGAGGATACAAGTGCTGTGAATTATCATTAAACGTTTTGCGTTGTGTGGCTTACCAATCAATATCGGCTTTTCACAGTGAAGGGCCCATGATTAACTTGATTGGTTTCTTACGTGTTTCTGGATTGGGTATAGATTCACCCCTTGGGAGTTTGTGGTTGATTACGTTTATTGGGGCTTAGGAGGCGTTGAATACTCGACCCCTGCCTTTGGTGACCAGACTGGCTCCTTGTTTTCATGACATTTTCGGAGGTTTCCCCAAGTATGTTTCAAGACCGGTCTCGTTTTAGTACTCATTTTCTTTAATTTGCTATATTTATAATTCACAAGACTAAATACGAAAATTATATGAAAAGGGAGAAAAGGCAGGACATGTATGTCATTCACCCAATGGGGCTGTCTCAACCAAAACCGCTTTTATTCATTTTTCGGAAGGAAAGGAAAGAGTCGCCATCAGTGCCTATCTTTCTCTGCATCAAGGAGTAAACCTTTTCTTAAAAACCCCCAATATCTTGTCATATGAGGTGCTAGCTGGAGCTAACATTTCTTTGGGATCAATCTTTGCAGTAATGCTATAATTGTTCCACCAAAAGTCCGCTGTTTAACCATTGATGTATGAAAGTGGATCAAAATGGTATCGTTTATGACTTCCTGAAGAAGTAAGTGGCATCTAAAGAAATATGAATCACCCTTTCGATCAAATTATGGAACATATGACCCCAAGCCAAAGCAATGGACCACTTACTGTATTCCTTATACCTACTCTTGTATGGGTGGTGCTTTCAAAAAGCTTTTCTTTTTTATCTGCTAAACTTTCGGAAATCTCTGGGAAGCCATTAGAAATGATTGGGACATGTTATCCCGTTTCAAGTAGAGATATATCCTTGCATCTGTTTGCTTAATCCATCAAAACAAGCCCCGCCCCACATGTTTGGAATTCTCACACGAAACATTTCAAAAGGACCAATTCAAAAGGACCAATTGTTATTGTAAGCTAGTAAAATATGTTAAACACAAGTCACTCGCAAACAGATTTAAATTAGGGAGAAATTATTCCAGCTAGGTTTATATTTATGTATGATGTTGATATACTACCCAATAAAAGCTTGTGGATCATTCTGGGTCCAGTATCTAGATGAAGCTCAAATCATAAAAGGTGAATATCCAGGATTTTCAATTAATACTGTCGATTTTTGTATCTAGTATTCTCCAATTCTTTCGATTTCAAGTGACCACGAGAGCAAAACTTGTTGTGGCAATGAGAAAAGAGCACAGTGCTTTTGAATCAACCTCTTGAGACTGGAAGTAGATTATCTCGTGACATTATTGAGCATCCATTTGAGTATGCATTATCATTGAAGAAAAAAGAGATGGCTGATATGGTCAAGGACAGGCAAAATGGATCAGTGTTTGCCACGGATGAGAGGTTCTGTATAATGGTATCATGATTGTCCACGCTGGCTTACTAGCTTACCGTATTTATGGCCAAACCAACAAGTTGACTGACACGGTTTGTAGGCCGAGATCTGTAATGATGTAGTGTTAGTTGAATGGAGAGACGATTAGACCAAAAGCATATCTGTGACATAGCAGGTCTACCATGCATACACTTGCATTATTCCATTTTATATTGAACTGATTTATACTGATGTTATGGGTGGGTATAAAAGAAACTCCAAACGAGAAACAAATATGCTAAGCTTGATCAAATTCTTCTCAAAGGGAGAAACATCTCGTCCAATGAAAGAATTGCTTATGTGAAAGAATAGCTTAGGTACAATAAATTATCAGTTCCCTATATCAAAACAGGGCACCTTCTGCAAGGTATCAATTTTACTGGATTTCGCTACTTAGGGGTAGGTGTGTAATTCTGTTCAGACACGTTACAAGCTTTCTTATGGGTGATGATGGTTCGCAAGTTAAGATATCTGAAGTCTCATTAGATAATCCATTTTATCTCGTGGGACAGTATTCTTCTGGAGGGCACACTTTCCCTCTTCAGTGAATACTCCATTCTAAAATCGACATTATTAACCCAAAAATTATGTTTCTATTTGGAAACAGTATTAAACTTGTAGCTCGCACCTGTCCGATAATCCAACCTGGTGTACTAATATCGGTGTACATATCAAAGGCAAGAGATGTCCTAAACCCTGTAGCTTATAAACATGTCTGGATTGACGTCTCAAATTAAAAACCCTTTAGGGTTTTTAATGAATGGACTCACGTAAGCAGATAGATGATTTCTGTGAAATGAACTGCAAATATCCACCACACTCCACTTTCTGGAATCTACAATCGGAGATCGGAAATCGGAAATCGGAAATCGGAAATCTACAATAGCTCCTTCACATCGTTGAAGTACTGCAGTGTATAATTATGCACATACTTATATAACAGCTTATATTAGTATAAGTCTCCAATCTCCAATCCTCAATCCCCAATCCCCAATCCCCAATCCTCAATCCTCAATCTTATACTTTCTGGTTTCTCTCCCTTCAAAAATTATATCCAATCACTCGTCCACACTTAAAAATAATCGAAGCCGCGAATGTTTCGGGCCCAGGTTGTTTTGTGCCGGGCCCAAACGCATCCTTCTCAACTTCTCACGGCCCCGTACTGCGTAGGCCCAAAAGCAGGAAAAATAAATGTAAACATAAACAAAGCAGTGAGATCGATCTGAGCGATTCAAGCCATCTGAGGAAACTGACATTTTCCGCTATCGTTAACTTATACCTTTTTTGTATTTGTAAGAAGGACACACAAATCAAAAGTCCAACACTTCCTCCAACGCAAATCAACACAAATCAACACAACACAAAGCACAACACAACACAACACAAAGCACAACACAAAGCACAACACAAAGCAACAAAATGACCATTCTGCTTGACTCGGCTGCTGCGGCCAATGTGAACCAGTTTCTTAACGAGACCCAGTTCTCGGAATTTTCTCCACCCCCTGAAACAAAATCCAGAAAATCTCTGGCATCTTTAAACCTGGGCTCTTTAAACCTGGGCTCTTTAAACCTGGGCTCTTTAAACCTGGGCTCTTTAAACCCCCTGGGTCTTACGAAATCACCAGGGTCGCCCGGGTGTATGAAATACGACACGTTGAAGTCGCATGAGATTCCCAATACCCAGCCTCTTAGTGCCCAAACGGCTTCGTCTTTGCACAGCAGCAATTTCCGTTTTGCGTCGACGCCACAACTCGACGTGGAGGTCCAGCCCCACACCGATGATACTTCGGACGATGGTGACATGTACCCCTCGGACGACCACAAAAACAACAACAATAAGTATAAGAAAATGCTCCGGTACGTTCCAAACACCGGTTTCCATGGACATAGCCACAACTCGCAGGGAAACAACGTCAACTCGTCTACCATCAATGGCGCATCTGTACCCAACACCTTCAAGCACAAATCCCACCCGAATGCAAAGACGAAGCATCAAATCGGCCTACTGTCTCTTGAGGAAACTTCGAATGCCAGTGCTAGAGATGAACCCCATGGCTATGGCCAGCCTGACCATGCAGAATATTCCCACGACATCAGAAACCCTAAGCACACAAACCCTAAGAACTCAAATCCTAACACAAACCCCAAGAACTCAAATCCTGGTCAAGATCGCCACCCTAAACGCATGGATCACTCTATTAATAAAGACCCTAAGGGCTCGGACGGCAGTCTTATAAGTCACTTCAATAACCTCAATTTCCTGGACCAACAGCATACGCCGTCGTGGATGCCGCAAGGCCTCGATGAGAAATGGGAAGAGTACTCGGAAACCGTCGCTGCGAACGGGTTTCCGGGAAGTTCTGCCAACAAAAACACCGTTCTACCGCCGCTGAACGCGTTGGATTTCCTCAACGCAAACTCAAACACTTTCGTGCATAACCCAGCGCAACCGAGCGCCGCCCCCGCTACCCCCATGTGGAAGAAAATGTCCAAGGAGTACCAGAACAACCGGGTGCCCAAGGGTGAGTCGCCTTTGAAAAACATCTTTCTGGGCATTGACGATTCTCTGCCCCACGCCCAAATCCACCCACACCCGCAAACTTCCAAGGCTGCCGGACATTCCGCCTTTGCCCTGATGTCTACCGTGTCCACGCCTGTGGCCACGCGGGACTCCGAGCTCCATTTGACCCAGCAACAAATTCACCAGTTGGAAGATATGCTTGAAAAGGCCAAACACCAGCCGGATGACTATCAGATCAAGGGCTCGCCGTTAAAGCTTTTTGGCAACGAATACGATACCTTCACCAAAGCCATCTTGGGCAAGTTTGTTGATAACGTGCGCTCCAATGCAAACAGTATACAAAGGGAACCTCTTCCTGTAGCAACAAGACCTGTCCCTGAACCGGTGCCAAAACTCAATATCAAACATTTTACCAAATCCCAACAATATTCCGACCAGGACTACTTTAAAAAAGCTGACAACCTCTTCGCACACATCCGGAAAAAGGGCCATCCGTCAGAAGCTGCCCCGGATGCAGCTGATAACACCCTGTTCCAGCAGAAATCCCATTTCCTTTCACGCAGCCAAACTACCGCTACATCCACTCCAAAACCACAACGCACGGCTTCTGACCTCAGAAGAGAGTCGCTGGACTTGTACTCCTACACATCTGGGTCTGAGGGGTCCATGGGCTTTCATCATGCCAATCACCAGAACACGACCGACGCGCTTAACGAGTACACGGATATTGATAAAACGAACTTGGCGAGGAACAACTTCACCTCGTCAACCTTGCCCATGTCTGAAGACCACGACGATCATAACTCGTATACCTTTGACGAGCTTTCCGACTTTGAGTCTGAGTCGGGATTGACGGAGACTTCTTCAATCAAAGCTTCAAAAAAGACCACTACCCATAGAGTAGAAAGTCCATCCCCAAGAATGGGAGGTGTGGAAATAGACGGTTCGCTTCCGCTTTTCGAAAGCTCCATGTCTTCGGTGAAAAAGTTCATGAAAGAAGGTCCACGGCATGCCAACCCAGAAACATCCAACCATGTGGGGCCCGGTCCTATGAAGCCCCATTATTCAGGTCCCAATTCCAGAAAGGCCAGTTTAGTGAGCTCAGGAACTCACAATCCCATCAGGTGGAAGAGACCCTCCCAACTAAGACTCCTAAGTACTTCATCCAACAAAGCAAACATCCCCCCAGGAAAAGAGTCAAGCTATGTTAGAGGGACTGTCAAGCCAGGAAACTTTCCCGATCAATACGGCAACATGGTGTTCGATTCTACTCGAAACAAATGGGTGTCTAAGGATAAGGAAAATGACATTGGAGCCAGCTTGGACTCTATTGAGGACTTGTTTTCGAACACCAGTGATGATCTGAGGACGCATGTAAAGCCCAAAAAGGGCAGCTTCATTCAGAATGAGAAACCCAGAAATAGAGGAAAGAAGAACCTAGAGGTATCGTTCCATATTCCTACCACTGAAACGGATACTAGTCGGAACATGCAAAGCCAATTGCCTGATGTAACCAGTGTTTCTGAGTTTGGAAATGCAACCTTTTCCCAAACCAACAAAGACTTGGTGTCTCTTATTACTGGATCAACCGACCAGATTGTGTGGGAAACAATCACCTCGATTGACTTATCTGATAAAAACATTGATCGTGTGGAGAACTTGGAACACTATCTTCCTGCAGTTAAAAGCATTGATCTCTCAAAGAATAAGCTTAAATTTGTCGAGGGTCTTCCTCTGGAATTGTTCGAGCTTGATGTTACGAGAAACAACCTCAGCGATATGACCTCATTCCATAAATGTCATGATCTCCAGGTGGTCAATGCGTCATTCAACTCTTTCCGTTCGTTCTCCTGTTTTAATAAGAACGTGAACTTGACAAAGATCAACTTAATGGGAAATGAAATCGAGTCTTTAGACGGGTTTCCTGCCATCCACGCGTTGACATCGATGAACTTGAGCCGCAACAATATAAGTGGCAAGGTGCAGCTTGAGAAGCTCCATCTTCCAAACCTAAAAGAATTGAACTTATCAGAGAACTCCATCTCAGCTGTTACAGGGGTTGATTCCCTTGAAAATTTGAGGGTTCTCAATGTCAATGAGAACAGAATCGAATCTTTGACCAGTAATTGTCCTCACAGAAGACTCAAGAAGCTTCTATGCAAGTTCAATCACTTGAAAGAACTCAATCTCGAGTTTTTCCAAAACTTGAGGATCTTGCGGCTTGACGGAAATGCTTTGGTTTCTATTACGGGACTCAATAAGCTCGAACATCTACAGGAATTATCAGCAAAAAGCCAGAGTAGCCCAGAAATTATGGAGAAATTGTCTCGGGCAGCTGTCGATGTCGCATCGGTTGATTTCTCGGGAAATACCTCCCTCATTCAGTTCTTGCCTAATTGCTCAATCAACGCATTCTACAATGTGAACCAATTGAACCTTTCTGCTGTGGGACTCTCTGTATTACCAGAAGACTTCAGTGATAAGTTCTTCAATGTTCGGGAATTGAACCTAAGTTTCAATAAGTTGACGGATCTCAAGGGATTATCAAATATTAAGCAACTTAAAAAGCTCCAAATTCTCAGCAATAATATCACTAAAATGGAAGATATCTTGATTGGGTTACAAAACTCCCGATCGACGTTGAAAGTTCTAGACTTGCGTTTGAATATCATTAACTTCGAGTTTTATCCCTATGTTTTCAGTCCTCAAGAATTAGAATTGGCCAGAGAAAATAACACTGATGTGGTTTCGGAAAGTCCTATCCCAATTCAAGCATTGGATGATATTGAAAGTTTCACTATTCATTACAATGCATTGAGTAAGAGCAGAGACGAGTGGCAAGCTAGGGATAACGACTTTTCCACTCAATTGAGAAAAGAAGGGAAAAACAGAAGGTTGAAGGAGAGACAGGATTATGAAGCGATACTTACGGGGTTCTTCTGGAAATTGAAAGAATTGGATGGAGGTGTGGTGACTCGCGAGAGGCGGGCCGCATTTGGCACGCCAGGGGAGATGCAGACATAAAGCGGAATTGGCTGCGCATCAATTTCCTAAACAAGATACGTACTTCTTATTTCCCCCGACATCAACAACATCCAAGTACGGAGATATGGTATTATCCACTAGAGTCAGCCTCCAATTCCTTCCCAAAGAGCCTGAAGAGCTCACAAGCACATTGGTGTTCACTTCCACGAAAGATCATTTTGTCGATGTGCGCATTTATAAAGAACGATATCCTTATACGCAATCAGGGACCGAACCAGAAAGCTTCGAAAACGTGTTTCAGTGGGTTATTGTGGGAGAAGAGGAAGAGGTGGAAAATACAAACAAGATCCGGTTCAACCATTCAATCAATCTGCAAGAAATCATGAGGTCTCTAGCCACGGGAAAACCCTTATCGGAGTGCCGTGGAGATGCCGATGTGGGATCTTTTTGGCCCATGGAAGGCACCGATGACCGAAGGGAGACTGGTTCAATGGCACATCCAGATACCGGGGTGCCTACAGACTACGTGGAAATCTGGAGATCTTTGAATCCAAATTTCACGTCGCCGGATAACGAAGTACGTGAAGGCTACGATGCGTCGGGCCAATTGATAACAAACGCCGCGAACCCGGTAATGACGTTTGATTTAAACGCAGAAGGGTTTATCGGAAGGATAATCAGGTTAGGTGATTGGGCCCAAGGTGTGATATACGAGGAAACCGAAAAGTGCTTTCCCATTAGTGTCATGCGCAGTTTCCGAGACGCACCCACCGGGGCTTGGACGGAACTTATCACTTACGGCAAGCATGCGTTCCCGGACGTTTACAGGCACGCGACCGCAGAAATGGCGGAATCTGAGTATGGACAATGGCAACGAGTGGAGTAGTGTGAAAGGAATCCCCAAAGAAAAGTTGAAAAAGGAAAAATTGGATATTGAAAAATTGAAAAGGAAAGCGTGAAAATGAAACGAGGTGAAATGTTGAAATTGAAATTGAAATACGACCCAAAAAACCCTCTTGAGTCAAAATTTAAATGGCTGGAATCTCGGAGAAAAGTTTATGTGAGGCTCAGGTGTGCTCAAAGTGTGCACTCTAATTCGCGAACCCCTGCCACTTCAGGCAGGCGAACGTCGGTTTGCTCCGCGGAACCATCGTGATTCTCTCTGATAACAGGCACAGTCCTTGAACACCCAGGAAAAAAAAGTCACCAAATCAGTGCCCCCAAAAAAAATATGTCCGGAGAGAGTTTGTATGTACATTTCTCTAGTTATCGGTAGAGAAGCAGTGGCGGTGCCCATGAATATCAACTAACTAATTGCAGGTTATTTATTTTCGCTGTTATTGTGAATGCAGTGAACTTGTTCTCGCAGGTGTTTTTCACCATCATGTACTCTGATTTGGAGAGTGATTACATCAACCCCATCGAGTTGTGCCACAAATTGAACCCCTGGTTCATCCCAGAGGCTGGCTTGCACGCCTTTTTGACATTGCTCATCTTGATTAACGGATTCTGGGTGGTTTTCTTGTTGAACTTGCCCTTGTTGGCCTTCAATGTCAACAAGTTCGTCAAAAAGAACCACTTGTTGGATGCCACCGAGATTTTCAGGACGTTGTCGAAGCACAAGAAGGAGAGTTTTGTCAAGTTGGGTTTCCACTTGTTGATGTTCTTCTTCTACTTATATAGAATGATCATGGCATTGGTGGGTGACGAGTAATCCTTGTTGGCACTCACCATCGACCCTTGATTGTTTCTTGTATTGTTCTTTTTTCCTTTTTGAACTCAGAGGGAGTTACTCGAAGGGATCCAAAGAGACTCGAAGGGACCCAAAGGGACCCTAAGGGATCGCATCCCTTTAATGGTCTGTTATCGGCAGATAGTTATATAAACATGTCGGACATGAAAGAACTACACTGGGGCCATCCCTTAATCCGTCATCTTCAGGTGTCTTCCTAAATTCTAATCACTATTTCCATATCAGTTAATTTTTGATCGTTCATGTAGAGTTACGGGACGTCGACCCCGTGGCATAGATGTAAATACTTGGGATATACACCGGCCTAACCGTTTGAGTGAATGCTGTATTAAGATCAAAGTCTACTTATTGTTTCTGAAAGTCCAGCGTTTATGTTCCGAAGTTGAGCCAGCAACCCTTTGGTTGGATGAACAATCCGCGATACCTCTTCTAGTTTATCGTGTAGCGTGGTAGTGCTGCTTGCACTTGGGTCCGAGTCCGCCACGACAGCTGCCTTTAGATTTCTTAAAGAGTTTGCCATGGCCATGAATTCCTGGTGGCCGGCCTTGGCCTCAGCAAACGTCTTCCGCTCCTTGGCAAGCTCTGTACCAACATCGGCGTGTTTCTTTCTAAGTTCTAGAATGTTTCGCCGCACCTCGTTCTTCCTCCTTTGTACGTCGCTGATATCTTGTGAAATGTCGAGGATACTCGCATGGAGGTCCATCAAGTGAGCAATATTATACTTGAGATGGGCTTTGAACTCAGTCAACACGACGTTCTCATTGACGAGCTCGTTGGAAGCGGGCCGTGGCGTGTGCTCTTCAACAAATTGCTGGAGCACATCTAAAGTATTGAGGTTGACGCGTCTTGTGCGCGTGCTAGGTGTGAAAACACGTTCGGTATCAATCACAAGAGTCTTTTGTTTACCGTTTGGTTTGGTACTCAACAGAGTGGGTGTTCCCCGGGAATTTACGTTAGCTCCGTCCTTTGTTCCGGCAGCTGGACCACTTGCGGGACCAGCCACAGATCCAGCTACAGACCATCCAGCAGATCCAGCCACAGATCCTCCACCGTTGTGTGGAACCAACAGCGCCAAACCTAATGCCCGCAACGGTTTGGGCATGGTAAATGACGCAGATGGGTCTGGCACGTGCGCCTGGCGCAAGCTAGGGTTATCGACAATTCTTCTGGACCGGCGCGTGACCACCGCCACCTTCTTTTCCCGCTCGTCCTTCTTTGGTCGACCTCGTCTACGTTTAGAGTCTGAACTGGGCGCCAGGTTTTGTGAAAGCTCCCGTTTTACTGCCACTGCTGGTGGTGGCGGTGGTGGTGGTGTCTCCTCTGCTTCGGAAAAGTCCCCCTGGACAGGCTCGTCCTCAGCCTCGAAGCCTAGCGGTATGTCTGCGTCGTGATGGCCGATGCTGGGGCCTATGGTATCTTCTTTCTTTATAAGTTGGTGAGTACTTTGGGCAAGGTTTCCAAGGGCAAAGTTTGTCTCGTCGTCGTCTTCGTCGTCCGAACTAAATGCAAGTTTGCGGTTTTCAAGTCGTAGTCCTTGTTGTGGGCGGCTTTGTGCGTGTGCTTTTGTTTGCGTTTGTGCTATTGTTTGTGCTTGTGCTTTTGTTTGCGTTTGTGCTATTGTTCGTGCTGGTGCTTGTGTTCGTGCTGGTACTTGTGTTCGTGCTGGTGCTTGTGTTCGTGCTGGTGCTTGTGTTCGTGCTGGTGCTTGTGTTCGTGCTGGTGCTTGTGTTCGTGCTGGTGCTTGTGTTCGTGCTGGTGCTTGTGTTCGTGCTGGTGCTTGTGTTCGTAGACGTGGCCGGAGGTGGTCTTGTGTATTTACTAGTGCTGAATCAAGCGTCTTTAGCACCCGATTCGGTTTATGTTTGGCCGCCTCAGGCGACGCAATGCTGAACTCCTCAAGCTTAAGGTCCCGTGTTCTGATTGTTAGTAAAAGCTTTCCAATAAGATAGGTGTTGTGTCGTTTAAGAGTCATTATAGCATGGGAAGTTGCGAACCATTATAGCGAGGATAACTACGACACCATCAGAGGGGGTACAAAAAACCCCATGTGAGCCAAAATCTTATACGCAAAGAACCGCATAAAAACATACCCCGAGCCACGGATCCGGGCCTCTCGCTTTTCCCACTTCTCGTCGCTTAGCAGCATTCTCGTGGAGGAGAATAGGACATGCGATGATGTTATGGTGATGTGAATAGCAATGTGCGCGTTCGAGTCTGGTGTGCGACTGGCATGATTTATCTGAGAATCGGTTTATTGGGCCGTGGGTTTTGATGGTATATCCAACGGGGTTTTTTCTTTCCAGGTAAATGGGATACTTTCAATAGAAGAAGGGAATTGTTTCAATGGAAGAAGAGAATTAGAGTAAAATATTCGGGAAAATTGACTGGTTGGTGGAAGGGGTGTAATGTAATGGGGTTGGGCGAGGGTTAGTGCTTGTCACGTGAGTGTATAACATAAAGTACAAGCTGTATAGGCTGAAGAAGGTACGAGTATAACTTCCATCAGAGTATGTTTTTTTGAGAGATTGGCATTTTTATATGTTTTTCGGGTACTATTTTATCTTTCTATGTGGAAATTTTTGGCACTTGGTGTGGTTTAGAATTTTAATCGCCACATGATCGAAAGTAATTATGTAGTTTACTAATAAATGTCTTTTGCATCCACCAATCTTGAACTGAACTCCGAAAACGTGGATATTTTGAGAACATTCTGTTGATTATTATAATGCTTTTCAACACTCGGTTGACTAGACTATATAAGGGAAGAGACAGCCCATTTGATTGAAATAGGTGGGGTTTCAGAAATAAAGGGTCCACCACACAATCAAGTACATGTACTAACATTGTTTGTAGGAAGGCAGTACTATCAAGCAAGCAATGATATACCATGTTTTCACTGGATATGTAACCCGCATTTTTTGGATTAGAAGGACCACAAAGTCCAAAGAGAAGTTTTCCTTTATAATGCTTTTTGTTTGTTGAATTGATTCGCCCGGATAGCATTACACTGAGCCCTTATAAACTAGATTCGTGTGGACATGCGCAGTGATGGTTTTCAAACAATAGGTAGGTAATTGAGAAAGGTATGTCAAGAAAAAGCTTTATTTCACTGAGACACCTAGAACTAGCCAGAAATCCCCCTTTTTTGGCTATCTTTTTTGGCTATCTTTTTTGGCTAAAACCGTGTGTTTCGGTGTGTTGCAACCATTAATGTTTGGATATGTGGTGGGTGTTGTATAGTGCGAGGCTCCCTCCTTATAACGATCAATAGTATAAGTTACGTACGTGAAAACGGACCATTTTCCCCGAAGAGAGTAAATAAAAAACAACCAATCAAAGATATCAGAACCATAAAGCCATCTACATTGGAAGAAAAACTAAACAGTGTTCGTATCAACTCTCATCAATCATATAAGCAAAGCATCACACTCAGTTATAACGATAACCACCACGACAAGCAAGACAAATCATCGTTAAGTCATTTCATGTCAAAGACGTAGACTGCTAGGCAATCTCAGAATCATGAAAAGGGCATTTTCCCCTTGTGCAACGATAAAACCATCGGTTCTCATGTCTGGACCCAGACACTTTATACATGAACCCACAAAACATTAATACAACAAGGAAATAACTACATCAAACATTCATAGCAAAGTTTATATTCTATTTCATCACTATACGAGACAAGGAATACACCCCATCACGCTTATTGCTGGGAAAAGTGCTCCAACAAGATGTTTCTCTCCTCAGAGTCAGCACCCCAGTTCTTGACAACCACACAAGAGGCACCAACAACCTTTCTGGCGTTACCTTCTCTGTCCAATTGGCACAAACCGGCCCACTCACCCAACAACTTGGCGTCAGAAACCTTGATCAAAGGAATCTTCTCGTCACCCTCGTTACACAAACCCTCAACCAACTTAACGATCGAGGCCTCGGTCACGGAGTCACAGAGAACACACAATTGAGCCTCCTTTCTGGACAAAGCCTTAGAAGCTTCTCTCAAACCTCTGGCCAAGCCATCGTGCACCAAAGAGGTTCTCAAGACAACCTTCAAGGCATCCTCGATGGAGATGGAGGCATCTTGTTGCTCAACGGCAACCTCCTCGACAATTTGTTGTTCTTCGATGTCAGACATATTTGAGTGTTTGAATGGACTTCTTCGTCAGTTAACTGCTCAGTGAAGAAAGAAATCAAGGCCTTTTTGGTGCACAGTAGTTTTTTTTTTCAACCTGGTGCGGCATGTATTGTGGTCTGCACATAGACAGCCTGCGATGCGCGCGCATCCCCATCGAGGGCACAAGCCCTAACCACCACGGTGCTGGGGCCAACCAATTTCAGGTTTCTCTAATATAATGTACCATTTGTTTGTATTTGTATTTGTATTTGTATTTGTATAAGTATATGTTTATCAGTTTCATTTGTTCACTTACAATCATCTATAAAGAATGCCCTTCTATTCTGGGTGGGTGGAATTATATTATGAATAATTAGACTGAAATTGGAACCTGTTCCAGTCCATGGCTGCGCATGCCCAGATGGGGCGCGCCAGGCCTGAGCCCTAACTACAGCGGTGCTGCAACAGTACTCATGCGAACGTACGTATGCAATGTAACGACTTGTAGTAATGGAGCACCTGTGGCAGGGAAATGCCAGAGAAATGAATGGGGATAAAGAGGGAGAAAAAAAAAAGAAAAGGAATTTCACCCACAGTATGCCTGCGTCGTATTTCTTTTCTGTTCTTCTTTTCGCAAAAATTAAATAGACTTGAAGATGTTTCAAGCATGCTTATAGCTTATGATAGCCCTAGCCATATAGCAGAAGCGTAGCACACGCATATAGCACGAGATTGGCCCGGGCCCAGTTAAGGCCCAGTTATGGCCCAGTTAAGGCCCGAACATGACCCACACATGTCCCACACATGACCCAATGGCCTTGCTCATTATAGCTCCATCTCGTCAGCTCCAAAGGGCTCGTGATGCAAAGGGTCGTAGTCATCATCGTCAATCGCCAGCTCACTATCGATAACCGCTTGATCGATTCCAGAATTGCGGGGTAATTCATCATCCTCGTCGTCATCTTCAAAATCTACATCAAAAAAGTCGTCACAAGACCCGGTGATGCGCTGGTACAACAGCTTAACCTCACCAACAATGCCATCGTAACTCAATTCCGACGAAGGCATGTTCAGGAAAAAGATATCCTCGGAATCCTTGACGTTCAAGTTCGAGATGTTGAGCTTGGACGAAAGTTCGGGAGACAAGACATTGGAAAGGTCGGGGTTAACGTAGGTGGTTTGCACAAAGCCGATTTTGCACACAATGTCCAATGTCTTCTTTGGCACAAAGCTCTGCAACGACTCGCCCAACTTGAACGAGTTGACCAAAATTGGAGTCCCCTGCTGACTAAGAATGAAATCCTTCTCTTCAAGCACGTTCTCGAAGTTGGTGGCGCTCTCGCGCAAGATAGCGTTCTCCATCTTGGAAAAAGCGCTTTCCAAGTCCTCTTTTGCTTTAGCCGCATGCGGCTCACACGTGTGCGAGTACCAGATGGATTCGCCAGCGGGACATACACCAGAACCACCGTTTTGGATAATCACTTGCACGGAGTACTGGTTGTGGGTGGGCAAGGAGTCTGGCGGGAAGACCACCACCGCTGAAGACTCCTTTTCCGCCATCCACTCGTTACAGTCGTTGCGCACAACGGTGATGAGGCGTGTGACGGTGAACTGCTGCAATTTCTCCTCCAACTCGGCATAGCTGGTGGCCAAAAACTTTGGGATTTGCGTGGGAGACACCACAATCTTCTCGTTGATCTTTACCGACGAACCATCATCGAATTTGGCTACCTTTGCCACCGGATCAAAGTCTACAAGACGCGTGTCGAGCTTGTAAGTAGTTCCTGCAACGGCAGCACTACGGCAAAAACCTTGAGACAACTCGCCGGGACCGCCGTACTTCAGCACCATGACAGGAAAATTGCCATAGACGTCGAAAGACACAAGAAAGCGTTTCATGCGGGCAATGGCTTCAGGGGTGCGCGTGGCCGGACGCGAACAAAGCCCGATGGAGTAGATTAGCTCCTCGGCTTGTGGCAGGTGCAAGTTGAACAGTTTCAGCAAGAATTCGTCGATTGGGGTGTGGGAGTTTGCCGCAAGAAGCAGTTGTTTATGGGGATCGGAGTTGTTCTGCAACACAAACTTCAAGAACTTCATCAACGAGCGTTTGGTGGTGAGCGACAAGGCCTGGTCGGTGAAAATCTCCTCCTTGGTGGTGTTGGACAACTTGGACTTGAAGTGGTCGTTTTCAAACACATGGAAGTTGGACAAGCTCTGGAACTCCAAGTACTTGTACACTTTGGATTGCACCAAGAGAGCCAATAAGTCCAGCTGGGCAAACATGACCCGTGGGCTCAAGTCAATGCCGTAATCCTTGCTATTGAAGTGATTATTGGCCTTTCCTCCGGGGATGTAGATCTGGGCATCAGTGAAATGCGCCACACGGCCTTGGTTGACGTCCACACACCATTTCTTTAGTTGGTCTACGGTGAGGGTGGAGCACGTGTCTCCATAATGGGAGTTTTTATCGATATGGAGCACCTCCACACCTTGCCACGCAAGAGCTGCGGCCAAGATGGACTCCACGAGCCCCGTGCCCAAGATAAGAATGTCACAGTGGTCGAGGGCCAAGCTATGGCTGTTTGGTTTTTCGAGCCCAGAGAGATGGGGGATCACCGCAGGAATATACGACGCAGAGGGCCGTCTTTCTGCCATGGATTTGCGCCTCTCGGTCTTTTTATAAGCAGGCATGGGGGTTTGATTAAGGATCACAGGAGGGGTTTAAAGGGGTTTGAGGGAGTATATGGCGGCTTTTTCAAGGTGTTTTGTGTTTTGTATGATGTGTTGGAGATGTTGTCTTTTTAAGGTGAGTTTTTTTTTATTGGGTGGATTATGTCTCACTGGTGGAGGGCCATTAATGAGAGACAAATCATGTGGAGGTGCGTCATGTACCGGAAGTTAGCGAAAAAAGGGAAAAAGGAAGAGAAAAAAAGCGAGAAAAAAAGTGAGAAAAAACGAGAAAAAAAAGTGAAAACAAAGGGGAGAAAAAAAGGGAGAAAAAAGGGGAGAAAAAAAAAAGGTGATACTGCGGCGGCTTTTTTGGGGGCAGGATATTTGTCGAGAAATTATCTACTCTCCAGGGCCCTCTGGCTTCGGCCCGGCCAAAGACCCCAATTTCCGAAAAAGTTGCCCCAAAATTAGCTTTCGGTTTTACGTCTGGTTTCCTTGCCGTGTTGCATTGTTTCTTTTTGGTGTTTATTTTCTTTTCTCTTTTCTTTTTTGGACTGGCGTCCTTGGCCGTGTCGTATGTCTGTTGGTTGTGTTCCCATGGCCCGGTGCGTAGATGCAGTCCACAACAAACTGTGATTCAGATAAGGTATTTTCAAGCCTTCACCCAGCAACATTCTTGGGCCGTATATGAGGGAATGACGATACAATTATAGGAGTACAATTATAGGAGTACAATTATAGGAGTACAATTATAGGAGTACAATTATTGGAGTGCAATGGGTTGAGATGTTAGTGTGCTTCTCCTTTCACCAGCTCATTTCGTGGTTTGATGTCCTCGCCTGCCTCGGCTGTGGGGCCGACGCGTGGGCACGGCATGGCATTGGGCACGCCGTTGCATTTCGTTGCGGTGGGTTGCGCGTGTGCCTGGCGAGCCAGCCACGCTTTGCCCGCGAGTTTCATGTGGCCCCAACATCGGCCCGGCCCCAGCACCGGCCCCAGCACCGGCCCAGGGTTATCGAGAGTTTACCTTTTTTTATTATTTAAAAAACTGAAACAAGAAGAGCAGAAGAAATAAACTACTGGGCGGTAATTAATAGAAAAATCCCGAAACATATCACGTTTTCGGTGTACCATGGGTTAATTTGTCCCAGCCCATACCGCTAATTTCAAGAGGCGCGAGCGACGGCCACCATTAATTAGAGGCTCCTCTGCCTCGGCCGTTTTCACCACCACGAGTCTGGCTAATGGTCTGGCTAATGGTAACATGAAAGGAGGGTTGGTCATTTGCTCACTAAACTTAAAAGCGGTTTACGAGAGTCTGAAATTAGAAATACTTATGGGCCATAGAGTAGGAGCCATACCATGAGAAGTTTTCGCAGCCACCCTAAAAGATAGCTTGACACCTGGGAACACTTCACTGTTTCGAAATCTCAGAAAGGTCCTTTGAAAGAGGAAGCTTTGGTTGCAATACACTTGTGTAGTTTATGGCGAAGGGATCTCAAGTCACGGAACGACGGAAAGTTCATGGTTATTAGAGGGTCCGATAACATGAAATTGTGAAAGGTTGACTATAATGTAAAGAGCCGTCAATAGTTTCTCCAGCCTGGGAATTTCTCTATTTCGAATACCAGACTATAATAAAAGCAATCACTTAACCTCATGTGCTTTTCCATTCACCTAATCGGTTTCGCATAAACTGGCTAAAACTAGAGAAAATACCTGTTGTGGACAGCTGGTAGGATTGAAAAAAGTGTCCTCAGACGCTCTTTGGAATATTTCCAACACAACAATCACTATCTAAGTGAAGAGACCAATGTATGGGTTGTTAGTGCCAAAGAAAAAGGCAAGACGTGATCGAACGAATATTAGGGCCCAGAAAGAAGAAAATCCCCACTGTGGACATAGCCCCACCTCCATAGACGGCGTCTTTTTAACACATAATTATCATGAAGGCCATCATAAAATCTAAAGAATTCTTTAATGAAGATTTAAAATCCTGCGCTTTCTTGCAAACATGTGTCTTTTATGAAGGAAAGATTGGTTCTTTTTATAGAGGACGCACTGGATGCCTCGCTTGGTCAAAACTTTATACACAAGTCACTCTATACAACTGTGGTTTCCAAATACATTGATGAATTTACAAAATGAAAGAGAAAGATTGTGTATTAGAAGTTTTCACTGCTGGTAGTTGGTGGAGGAGTTTCTAGCATAAAAGGAAGGCCTTGCCATCCAACCAAGCTTACTATAGGAAAGTCTATCCCAGCAGACGTTTTTGTTCATGGTAAGACTCCCAGAGATATTCGTGGATACGCAAATTGTTAGCCGTGAGACAATTGCC
>JAJMAK010000156.1:0-35965 GCA_030572615.1 Metschnikowia lachancei | reverse complement strand
GGGACTTGCTTTTAACAGGACTATATCAGAGATTATATCAAAAACAAACTGGTATCAATTCCCAGAACAAAACAACGGAGGAAGAGATATCTACATATATAGTATTTCCTAGGTAGGTCTAGAAGAGTCCACATAACTAATAAGGGGTCCCGCAGGCATCAGGGATGACAGGGGTAGCAAGGATGGCAGGAGTGCCAGGAGCTAACTATGAGCGGGTCACCGGATAATCTCTAAATATCCCATTATTGGTCAGAGACAGATATGGGATCCCTAAAAGATATCGTATCAATTCGATAAATTGGATAGGACTGGATACTCCAAAACAGGCTTTACAGATCAGGGAAGCTCCCATGATATATATAGTTGAAGGAAGAAGTAAAAAAAGGGAACAAATATGCTCACTGGTTTCACAAGCCCAACAATATACGAGAAGTTCGTCCTGAAACTCTTGAAATTCTAGAGTGTGGGTCAACACAAAGCTGTGCACATATCAACCAGCGCGTATGCCTGGTCACAACACCTCAGGCAGTGTATATAACGGTACGCCGTACCGTACGCTGTGTACGCCAGACCCAATGCGTACCCGTACGAAACATCGTACATTCTGTACGACGTACAGTACGCCAAGCTGTACGGGTACGCTCGTACGCGCGTTTTGGTCTTCACTGCTTAGTGCTGCGCGAGCGCGCCTTACACAAGCCTGCACAACAGTTGACCCTTTGCCTATTCTGGGTTTCGCAAGCAATTCGGTTATTTTCCCCAGGTGAAATGCGAGATGAAATTGAGCAAGCAGAATCGTCAACATTTTTTTTTCTTTCTTTTTCTCGATCTCATAACCTCGATCATTTGAAGTATAAATCGAAAAAAGATTTACTCACGAATAAGAAGTTCAGTCTACAGGAGATCCCCAAGTTTGATACCCGTAAACCAAAATGCTGGCGGTCATGGGTCATACTCAATGGCCAGATAATACCAATCTGACGAAGTCAACTAATCCTTCCCTCATGCAAAACAAAATATCTCCATTATCGCCCCCTAAATCTTCCAAGGGAGTGGTGATGATTGGACCAGGTCGATATGGTGCATTGGGACACAATACTTCATCCGAAATAGATGCACATGGCACCAAGCGAAGGCAGAATACCGACTCAGAATCCCTGAACCATAGGAGACAGCCTTCTGGCCCCTTTGACATTATATATGACAGGTCTCCAGTTAAGCCACAGCCAAGACCGCTGCCTAACTTCAAATCAGAACAGTTCAAGTCGCCAAGCTACATAGAGATTGAGAGGGCCATTCTTTCTGGCCACAAATTTGCTGGAGATACTACTTCTCCTCATGTACCCACTGTGACAATGATTGATAAAGACAGCCTACGAAGATCAGGATCAGTCATTTCTAACGATGCCAGTATTAGACATCGAAACACCATAAAGAGAAGAAACAAAATGGTAAGGCGCGAGGACGTCGAGCAAATTGGAGCACTGTCTTCGCTGGTCTTCTCTTCCGATTCCAAAGAACGAAAAGCAACCAAAACAAAATCCCGACGTTCCAAAATCCTTTCGGTTTTTCCAGTGAAAAGAAGAACTTCTTATAAGTACTATCCTGTTTCAAAAAGTGACACAAAAGCTCGCTTTAATTCTCAAAAGGATGTGGACAAATATTTCTTGCTCAACAACATCACATCTTTGATGAATGATATTTTGCCGAGCACAATGGCAATGTTCAAGTTCAAGAGACTTGAACGAGTGAATCCAGCTCTTGAATCACATCCGACTCGTTTTGCGGTTTCTCGGAATGCCCAATTCACCAACATCGAGCCTAGACCTGGTGCTAAACAAGCGTCAAAAGTTGGGTTTCAAAGAACACGAAATTTTGATAGCTCAATTATGAATACCACTGATACAATGAGCAGAAGTGGTGTTGCCCAATCTATGGAAGACTCAGACTTCGTCAAAAGAAGAATATTTCTTGCAAAAGCGTACGCCCGTTACCGGAAATTTGCTTTTTCAGGAAGAAGGGATACCCCTTTGAAATTGGAAAATGCTCTTCCATTTGAAAGCGAAATGATGACACAAACTGAAAGAGAAACACTAAATACACAGATTCTTTTGGAAGTCTTGCTTCGCAGGACTGTTTCTGCAAAAATTGATTTCAGGTTAAATCAAAACAGACCAAGAAACAGTTCAAATTCAAGAAGTTCGTCCTTCTCCTCGTCTAACAATTCATTCACTCCTTCTGATTATATGTACTTGAGGGGTAAAAAGACGGATACAAAGAAAGACGATTCAAACGATAAAGGCGGCGATGACCCAAACAATAGAAACCCATCGGCAAAGGGTCACGATGAACCGGGAAACACTTCACCTCTAATATCCAAGAATGTTCTCAGACATCATGAATCTCTTGACCAAAATGCACCCGGGCCAAAGCCTGCGAACTTTGAAAATCTTCAAAAAGGCACTGAAGACGCTCCAACCATCATGCTACAAAATTCGACTGCATATGAAAAATCACCTCATGCCAATAAAAGAGCTATCTCTAAGGATATTAGTTCCAAGCCTCCCCGTCCAAACTCGAGTATTCAGGCAGAGAACTCGACATCAATGGGTTCTCCATATGGCTTATCTCATAAGAAACCATATTCGAAAACGCCGAGTCTGCTTGATTCAAAATCATTTCCTCGGAGCCCAATGTTAGAATCCGTGAACGAGGATGCCTCATTAGGGAATGTGAATTTGGCATTCTTACGGCCATTGAACAGATCACAGGAAACATTATCTTCATCATCTCCAAGCGACCATGTACTTTATACGAAGAGGTGTTATTCCGGTCTCAGAGGAAACGGAAACAACAGCTCGAGCTTTTCGTCTTCTTCTGCATCAGATGGGCATAATAGGAATTCGAGATCAACAATAGATACATCCATCTCCATTGTTCATGACATAGGAAGTTCTGAAGGCCCAGCTTTCCCTGAAACTGATAAGTCGGATTTTGGCTCAACAAAATTTATCCTGGAATTTGGTTCTCTCAGGTCTCAATCATCTGTGAGGGCAAAGACAGATAGTCCTTCTACAGTCAGGCGTGGGGTGTCCAGAGACAATTTAGGCACTGAAGGTCCCGCTCTAAGATATTACATGCCAATGGTGAACTAGATAAGAAATTTCATATAAGAGCAGTCTTTTGACTCCAAAAGAGAATTTCAACATCCGCTTTCCATCGTTAAATAGAACTTTAAATTTATTTTTTCTTTCACGTAATTGCACTTTCTATATTTTAGAAGGATAAAACACCAAGAAAACACATTACTTATTAATGAAGTTCAGACATGCAGCGAGAACTCTAGGGGGCGAATGCAAAGTCGAAAGTAAAGCTAGCGTTTGCTCCTCGCTTGTTGTTTTTCCGTGGGAGCCTGAAAGAAATAATCTGGCATGAATGCCTTGGACTCCGAACTGGGGAAGGCTGTTGAGGAAGGATTTCTGACACTAGTAAGTCTGCTTGTGCCATCAGCGTATTCTTTCATCTTTGCTTCAAAATTAGTGTTCTCATGAAGTTCATTTATTTTAGCAAACTTGTCTGCCATTTCATGAATTCTTTTTTTTCTTGTAGACAATTGGGAACCCAATGACGCACCTCCAGCACTAACACCCGAGGGAGTGGAAACAGGTGTATTTATCGATGGAATATGTGGTTGAAGGCCATTATTCTGTGTAAACAATGTCAAGGAAGTCAATCGATTTCTCAAAGTTGTATACGTTGATGATTGAGGTAAGATCATTAAAATACCGTACAATGTTTTGTACAAGTACGGATTCTTTTCTGGTTCTAATAGCTGAAGTCTCAATTTGAGGAAGATATGAGACTCCAACAATTGCACCAATACATCTAATTGAGCTAGTAATTGAAAGGTGACTTCCAGCTCGGCCAAGCTTTTGATAATTAGAAATGCCAACTCATAATTTGACGTGAGAAGACAAAGCGACAAAACGCTTGGAGTGTTGTGACACCAGCTTTTGAATAGGGTTGAAAATAGAGCCCAATCTTCGTTTTTGCAGATATCAAGACTTTTCAACTTTTTTCTGAAAGTTTGAAGTTCACTGGCGGTAAGTAAAATGTTGTTAAATGTCACAACAATATTACTAAGGAACTCAAGATTGGAATTTTCGTAGGAAACCAATACTTCTGATAAAGATTCAAAAATGCGCTCTGAACTTATTGAAACACAAAGTCTTCGAATAATAAACTCAACTTTGCTCCGCGATAGCAATGCTTGCCCACTGCTTGTGGTGGGGTTGTGATACACAGAAGGGGGTTTCCCCGATTCAGGGCCATCGCTCTCGAAAAACGAAATTAACTTGACCATAAAATCCCTGAAAAAGTCTTGATTATCATCGGAGATCTGTGCCGAAAGCTTTAAAACTTTGGAAATCACATCATTACTTGCATCGACTGATGATTTCAACAAAGCCGTCAAGTCCAAATTAAATTGCTTGTTGGATGGTTTTGTCTCACCACTGCCAAAATCCTGAGGGAAGAAGCTGGATCTGTAGTTGGAGTACAAAAATGTTAACCAGTCCAAACTCGTCAACCTGGCAAGCTCATTGACTGACAGTAGACATTCGCTCATAACGACTTGTATAGTTTTCAATAAATAAAACTCCAAAAATTCATCATAAGATTCCTTGTTTAAGCCCTGAATAGAGCTCTCACTTACTTCAGTGACTTGCGTTTCATCTTTGATGTCTGGAAGCTCAGACTGGCTTCCATGCAAGCGGATCAAGTAAGTTCTGAGAGACTCGCCGAAGTTAAGGAACTGATTTCTAAGTTCAATGTCATTATGATCATCCGTGAAAGCGACGTTTTGCATGATGATCGAAACACAGTCGGGAATATACTTTGAAAAGCTTGTGGGGCTGATGAGAATGATCTCCAGTAACCATTTAAGCGCAATCGACTGAATTTCCAAGTATATTTCATGGCTCTCACCAGAAAGATCATTGGCTTTGAACTCCAGAGTGGTTCCGTTCATTGTTCTTGGTCTCAAAAAAGAAATCAAGATCTCAATAATCCTCGGGTAGTCGATGAATATATCTTGTCCATTAACAAATACCGAGCTATCATCAGAATCTCCATCGGAAAAAGCCTCTCTGGGTTCATCGCTCAATTTCTTTGGCTCGACTCTTCTTATTACTGTTGTAGAGGTGGACTTTATCGAGCTTGCATCATCGGGACGCGAACCTTGTTCAATGGACAAATTCTCGAGATCTTCACCCAAAGGTTTCAGCTCAGCTTCTGGTTTCAGCTTTGATCCAGAAGAGGCATCAGCGGAACGCTTTTTCTTCAAGTTCTCCTCATGTATTCTTTTTCTCCTATCCCTGATAAGCTGGACTTTCCTGACTTCGTACTTCACCTTGTAAATTGCCTTTATTTCTTTTAAAAAGATATTGAGCAAGTTCTGGGTCTCAATACGCACATCTGAAGGACATCCATTCATCAAGAAACGAATAAGCGGTTTAAGAAAGTTTGGAAGAAACGTGATCAACTCGGATGACGGTATGTCATCAAAAAGTTCGAGCCAACTCAACAAGAATTTCTTCGCAAATGGCTCGATCGTATACATACGCTCGAGGAGAGTCGGGATGAAACGAGGCAACAGAAATGCCTTCAGTGGGTCTTGGGAGTTGTTCACTTGCACAGAGAGACCATCAGGTGTGATAATATGAGACTGAATTTCATGAGTCTCTGCGTTCTGCTGATGTAAGATAGATACGTAACTAGACGACTTGGCACTGACGATATCCTTGATTAAACGGTCCAAAATATCTGCAGCATTTTTCACAGAGGACTCGGTGTCGGTTACCAAGATACACAAGATATCGAATACCTCGTTGAAGTATAACAAGATTTCTCCACGAGCAACCTTGGCGATGTTATACAACGACTCACACGCGTAGTAACGCACCCGGGCATCAGTGTCTCTGAAGACGGCAAATATAGGTTGCACGATGCTTTCAAGAAAGTAAGCTATGGCCAAGGATCCTAGTGCAACAGAGACACTTCCGAGTGCTGTAATGGCACCCATCTTGCCCGACGTCGAGCCACCGTTAGCCAAGTCAGTTAACTCGGAAATAATCTTATAGATCAGAGGACTATCATTTTTAGCCAATGCAGCCTTTGTGAGCCCCTCGATCTGGAAAGCAGTGGCCTTTCTCTTCTCATAGATATGGTTCAGGAGATCTTTAACTAGTGCGACGTCCAATATTTTGGCTTCGGTCATTGAATGAATTTGCGATTTTTGTTGTTTCGTTGACTCCTTTTTTATAGTTTTGGATTCTTTCTTCTTAAAATTAAGTTTATGTTTCCAGCGGTTTGCGGGATTTTTCCTGAACTGCTGTTGTTTTGATGTGTGCTTAGAGTTCAATGATAATGCATCATACAATATGACGGAAATATTGGCTAAAGAAGGCTCGCGAATGGTGGCTACGCTTTGGAACCAGATGAAGAAAAGGACCCATTTCTCGCATACTAAATCTATACGTAATTGAGCCTGTGAATCTCCAGTACAATTCAAGTTTTTTTTTTTTTTTTTTCCTGAAAAAAAATAGTACAAAGATAAATTAAATAATATATATATATATATATAACGTCTATTGGGCGTTGTTTTAGTATGCATGATGAATAGCGAGTGTAGGATAACAGGTAGTTTAAATATATCTCAACAAGAATTGAACGAAAATGTTGGTCATGAATGAATGGAAGGACGTGAGTAAGGCTCAAAGTTCAAAAGAAGAGTTACAATCTAGGTTTCGACCTTTCTACGTTTTCCTTCGCGTTCCTTCGACCACTCCTGGGCGTAAAAATGATTGTCTTCTTGCTCTTCGGACCCATCTTGACTATCGACGTCGAGTTGCTCGTAGTCGTACCCATCAGAAGACACATGCTCATCAGCAGATGCATTCTCATCCGCACTGGTGGGTTTTTCCTCCATGGGCGCACTAACCGATTCTAAGCCTGGAATATTGGATAAATTATGTTCCCAGGCCACGGTGCCGAATGACTCTTTAGTAGACTTATCGGGTAATATACGTTGCAAAACTCGAAGATCGTCCTCGCCAGCGAAATCCGTAACCTCAGGCAATTGCACATTAAACTTGATGTAGAGATCACCTCTCTTGTACGAGCTGATATCTTCATCCATGTGTGATCCGGTTGTTTGATAGAATTTTCCATTCTTAATCGAATCGTTTATGGGCATACCCAATCCTTTTACAATCTTTGGAACTCCCAGATTTATGGTTCCTATAACTTCCCCTGTATTTATCAAGGGATGCACGGAATCGTTAAGACGCTTCTTGCCGTGTACATTAATGTAAAGAATCACATCCTCCCCTGTTCTCGGGAAATCCAGAATGACCAACTTCCCACCTAATAGGGCAGTTTTCAAATCAATGTCTTGTTCCATATAAAGGTCGTTTTGGCGCCTGATCAAGAAGGGGTGAGTTTCTTCATGCAAATGAATAATGATATCTCCTGGAATGATATCCTTTCCCTCATCAGCTTGTCCTGGGATAATGCATTTATCTCCATTCTTAGAGCCTGGAGGAATGCTGACTTTCAAAATTTTCGACTCCATTTTATATCCTTTTTCACATCGAGGGCAAATGTCTTCCGGTCGGGAATATATACCAGTTCCACGGCAGCAGTCACAATCACGGCGTTCTTCAAACTGGGCAAACTGGTTGGTGACCAGGATAATCAACCTACCCGTTCCTTCACATTTGTTACATTTTTTTGGATTGGAAGAGCCCATGCCTTGGCACAAGGAGCATTTAGTCATTTTAGGAACCAGAAACTTTGCCTCCTTACCATGATACATATCTGCCAAAGTCACTTTGAAGTTGTGATGAATGCTAGCACCCTTCTGAGGCTTGCTATGCCTTTTTCGTGAAATATCAGGACGGACAACTCTTGAAGGGCTGGTAGTATTCATGTTGGGTCCCGCCGGAGAAAAGTTCATGTCATACAGAAAAGATTGCCCAAAAGATGTTTGTCCAAAGGGCTGTGAAAACAGTGGAGGGAACCCACCGCCAGGGCCAAATGCAGAAGTCATATCATTGAAGAGCTGGGAGAAAACGGCCTGCTCAAAACCAAAGCCCGGGTTTCGACTTTGACAATTTGGATTAAATCCTCTTGCTGTCAGTTGCTCAGTTTCCTCCGCTAGAGACCCATCTAAGCCCTTTGAACCGTAAGCATCATAAATCTCACGCTGTTGAGGATCCTTAAGAATCTCATAAGCTCGCGAAAGGTCCTTGAATTTCTCGGTGCATTCGGGGTTGTGATTTGTTTTGTCAGGATGATACTTGAGGGCCAACTTCTTATAAGACTTGGCTATCTGATCAACTGTTGCAGTGACAGGCACCATTAGTAGATCATATAATTGCGTTTCGCAGACCATCCTTGTATATTACAGCATAAAATGTTTGGGGTACCGTGTATGAGATGGGTATGTGGGGCTGGGAATGTGAGTGTATTCAAGCGTTTCGAAGTTTATATGAAGTGGGAATAAATAGTGATGATGAAAATTTAAGTATGGCAGAGTTCAATAATCTGAAACTAATACCAAGATATTTCGAGAAAAGAATGTTGCTTTGTGATGTTGCAGAGACTAGAAATCAGATGGTGATGTTCCTCATCAGGGTGATTGGTTTAGGTGTAGGCTATGGAATTCGATAGACTTCTTTATGCTGTATGGACTGCATGGAGAACAAGACTCGTACGCGTAACATATTCCACGAGCGGAATATGTTCACGGGAGGAGATAAGAAACGCGCGACTTCGCAACATCGGTTCACCCTGCCTCGCCCCGCCCTTGCCTCGGCTTGCTTCGGTCACAACGTCAGTTGAACAGGACATGATTGGTAAGCACTAGCTTTAAGACCCATTAATGGTCTTTCTGATAGCCACGCGTAATCATGTGAGTTGCAGTAGAGCTAGCAAAACAGACAAACACAGACACACACACACACTTAGCCGTGTCCCAACATTTCATCTCTAAAGTGACGCTGGAAGTTGACTTTTCTCAGCTTGGTCTTCCTCTCATGTAAGTTCTTGGCCCTCACTTCTAGCTTCTTCATCTCCTTCTCTTGTCTAGCCACTTGGTAATCCGCAAGGCCCGGAGCAAATCTTCTGTCCACTAATGCTACGGTTTTTTCAGGTTCAGACCATTCTCTCGCCACCGGGAGATGCTGCCTATGCTGCCTTATCATAGATCTGTGGCCTATCCTTGTACCATTGGGTAGCACAACATCGGAAGGATCTGTTTCGGCTGTCTCTTCATCATCAGCAATTTCAACAGCTTCGTACCCAGTATCATCTGAAACGGTGTGGAAGGCCACGCTCTTCTTTTTCTTTGCACTGTCAATTTTCACTGGTTCTCTATCCTCAGAATCAAAGTTATAGAACTCAGCAATTACCTCTTTAGCTTCTTTAGTTTCGTACGGGATCCGACAGTGTCCCTTTGAAGTGAGATGCTGCCTGATACTTTCCAAGCTTTTACCTTCAAAGCCGCAAACTAGACAATCATGATCCGTGGTAACAACCTCATTGACAAATGTTAGAAGACCTTCGAGATCGACAAGAAAGGATCTTTCAGGAATATATAGACCATGTCTGTTAGTCATATGCTTAATGTTTTGCTCGATTTCATGGTTATTTTTGCCGCAGTAGAAACAATAATGGTTGGGGAAAACCTGCGCCGCTTCTTCGTCAGACAAGTATTCATCCACATCAGTATCCGAGCTGTCTTCATCGCTGTCATGTATATTGCTCCACTCACTGCCATCCGAAAAGTTGATTTCTGAATTGGTATCAATTGCAGATTCCACTTCTGATAAGTCCATTGACTCTCCGAGAGAAAACTCGGAAAATTCCGATGCTACAGATGCTGCCGGACTTTGAGACCTCGGTAAAAGTGGTGGGCTATCATCTTTAGGAATTCTTCCACGAAATTCTCCGCGGGCTAACTGCTTCAAGTCCTTCTTTGTGAGTTGTCGTTCTCCTTTGCCAGACTTCCTTCTGCGGTTGACATGGAACCCCAACTCGTCTTCGTTTGCTTTCTCTTCTTCAGCACTCTTTTGAGAGGCCAAAACTTTCTCCGCAAATACCTCTGACAGAATTTCCGGGAGATTTGCGACCTTTCTCTTGAGATTATATCTGTGCCACTCCGTCTTCATGTGCTGACGTTGTATCTCAGCAGAAAGAAACCTGATACCACATGTGTTGCAAGTAAATCCAGCCGTTAAAGGGTTGGAACCCTGAGGTAAATAGTTCATGTTTTTTTAAAGCAAGAACGACAAAAAAAGAAAAAAAAAAGTACCGATTTATATGTGCCAAAAAAAAGAACTTGGAGAAGTTAGCGAAGGCGTTGAATACTTTAATGCGAATGCGATTGCCATCATCGCACGCAAGAAGAGCTCGGGGAAGGATGGCTGCGAAAGAATGTTTATCTGGTTTACGAAAGATTAATCAGCAGTAAGAGGTTTTTTCTCTGGGGTATGTAATCAATTTCGAAGCCCTTTTGAAAAATCTCGTTCACTACAACACTTGAGGCTTTTCAAACTTCCTTATCTTTGGAGCTGTTCTTACTAGTGTCTGGACTAAATGTTACTAAGTTTTTACTAAGGAAACTTATTCTTAATAATCATGACAATTTTTTTATCTAGTATCAGTTAGGCTGGTAAAATTTTCAAATATAGCCGGTGGAAATTATCTTGAATTACTGTTTTTGAAAAATACACAATAAAATCTTTTAACTCTCAGGGAAATCGCTTATCATCGCCCTCTTTGCCACCCCAAGGGTGAATAATTGAGTGGCAAAAAAAAAAGAAAGGTTAGAAAGTGGGAGGCAAATCGGACAAGAATAAGAATAAGCCTCTAGAATTCGACTATTTCGGCGAGACCTACGTGTCGAGAGGTATTATTATCAATTTGTGGAAATCATACTGATGGGCACGAGAATGAGTGGACACCACTAGCAGGGCAATAGAATATTCTAAATGTTGCTTGCAATATATTCAGCACCGAACCAAAACCCACTTAGTTTTAAAGGTTCCAATATTCGGTACGTTATGGTGGAAGAGGTGGAAGTGTTTGTGTACGTTAATAATCCACACGGACTAAGAAGTTCCAATTAATTTTCCTATCAAGATACGTGTTCGGTGGAGACGCCCAGAAAAAAGTGTATATCCATTTTACAAACCTAAATTTATCTATAGTACATAGTTGCGAGTATTATTTGTCCATAGCTTTAGCCAACTATTGGTTCCACAAGTAAGAGGGACCTGGCCAAATACGTCTGTAAAGAGCCATACCAATAACATCCTGGGCACTGAGTCTACCATCGAAAGTAGCCTTGAAATAACCATGAGTACCCAAACTCTCTTTGATGAATCCGGTTCTACCGGTTTTGGTGAACAATGGCACAGCCTTGAACCACTCGATGTCCTCTGAGTTAAAGAACATGTATCTGATGGTGATAAGCTTCTTGTGAATCTTCACTGCATGACCAGTCAAGACAACTCTCTCGGCCATGACTCTGGTGTGGTCACAGTTCAAAAATGTACCTTGTCCAACAAGCTCCAATGATCCGTTAACCTTTTGCTTGAAGAAAATGGCAGGAGCGTTGTAGAATAAAGCTGGCGCTATGGCCGTGGCGACGCATGTGTCTCCGTAGTGAGCAAATCTCTGGTATTTATGCACGTTATTAGTATTATTCGAGCCCTGGGAGAAAGTGGGCGTGATGACTTGACGTCTGAAACCATATTGCACAATAAGCGCATCACCAGAAGGTAAAGGCTTTTCGTAGTCTTCCCAAGTCTTGAAGGAGAAGTTGGCCACAGAGAGTTTGTGCTCGTGGGGCAAGAGCGAGTAGATGATAAACGGTCTCTGACTTACCAGAACATCGTCCAAAATGTACTTAGGAGCACGGATGTAGAGACGGACCTTGGTACCAATAAGTACTTGCGCCTCCTTGACTGCATCCTTCTGCAACTTGTTCTTTGTAGCCTTGTAACTACTGATTTTGAGCAATCTGCTGTACAAACTTGGGCGTTGAGAGTCATGCTCATCCCAATCCCAGTCACAGGTACCCAAAGACTTAATTCCTCTGTACTCGCGGAGAGTTTCACGGGCAAGTTCCTTTGGATCCAATTCAATCTCATCGGGGAATTCTCTATCCTCATTTTCCAACTTTCTGAATTGCTTCAATTGCTCCTCTTCTTCTTCTGGCGACAAATCCACGAAGTTTTCAGATTGCAAGTCCCCGGCTTCCGTTGGATCGTATTCGGTAGCACCAGTTGCACGCTCGATTTCCATGGCATCATCGGCATCCTGGCCCGTCATGTCTTGGTCCACGTCTTCTTCTTCATCGTCGTCAAGATCAGATGCACCTTCCAAAACGTCATCCAAAAGCCACTTACTTTGATACTCAGAAGTTCCCTTGGGAGCCTTGTATTTTCTTGCGCCCTGACCGTCGCCATCATTGAAATAGTTCTTGCCCTCCATACGCACACCAGTACCATGCATATCATAGTCGAGGTCTTCGAAATCCTCTTCCATATCAACCTCCTCTGGATTCAAATCATCCAATGATTCTTGTTCTTCAGTAGGAACGAAGGTTTGCTCCAGGTCATTTTTGTGCTTGGCCACTTTTTCGATACGCTCTAGTTGAAAATCACCATGGCCATTGATATGGACTAATCTGTTTGAGTTGAAACCAATTCCTCTGGCTACACCTTCGACAACAATGTAGCCTGCATCGTTGGCGTCAGAGCCTTGCCAGCTGACTTCATTGGCCACCAAATAGCCTCTAGAATCTCTCCAGTTGACAGACTTGGGGAACTTTTGAGAGATAAACCTTAGGCAATTGAGTGCTTCGCTCTTGTTTTCGATTGCGTACAACTTTTCCTCGGTAGGGAAGAAATGCGCAAAGAAAGACTCCAACGACTGCTTGACGTCTGCTTGTAAGTTCTTCTTTGGGTAGGCGGACACGAGATTGGGCACCACTCCAATCGCAGTGGCTATACCCTGGGCAATAACTGCACGCAAAATTTGTTCGCCATACTCCTTGTCGACTTCTTCCTCTGCGGAAAGACCGAAAATTACATAGTCTGATACCTTTGCCGCATCTAATATAGCGATCAAATCGGTGGGCTCGGGTAAAATAAACTTGGTCGAGCATTTAAAGTTGGACAACTTCAAGCTAGCAACAGTAGGTGCGGCGAATTCCACTTGCGCCATCAGATCATCATCATTTGTGGATGCAACAAGCTGTGTGAGGATGGATGCCGAGGAGACGTCTCTGGTTAATGAAATGACCGTGACGATCTTCTCTGCTGCATTACTGCCCTCGAACAATTTACGCACAAGTTTGGTATCGAGAATTTTCTTTTCCTTCAATTGTTTAGCAGTGTTTTTTCTCTCAAGCTTGGTGAGCACCCGGGTGGCCTTGGTGGATCCACCTGCGGATTTCTCAACCTTACCCTTATATTGATTTTTCAACTGGCCCTTGGTGGCATGCTTTGACTTGAATGGTTTATGGTCATTTTTAAGTGTAGACCTGTGCGAGTGACCACCTGCCATAATTGAAACTGAGTGATATTAGTTTGATGGATCCCCAGTATGTTAACCTGTGTTGTTCCTATCTATAGTGATCAAGGTCTCCTCGATGGGGGATGGATCCGCATGAGCTCATCGCGAAAGTGAGGTTATCACAGATATTAGGGCTCAAGCCCTAGTTTCGCACGCAATCTGGCAAACGCAATGATTACGCGCACTCCACTCTGCCCACGACACAGCAGGCGGGGCCCACCCAAATTCCTCGCACAGCTAATGTGCACACCCCGAAAATTTTCCCTCCACCGCACCTCTACAGAAACCTAATACCAATACCATCGTTTCAAGGATTTCTTCCATTACCACCTCCAAATCAAGTTATAATTGTATGTCTAGCCAAAACTGCTAAACTACGTTCACGATGTGCCAGCGCTATTGAAAGAGACACTCCTAGCGAACAAAAATGATATAACTCCATCCCACAATATCATAGTTATTGTCAATACTTGTGAGACTGAAAATCTGAAAATTTGCTTATTTCTCGAAAACGACCAGTGTGTAACATCCATACGCTTCGAAAATTGTCAGTTTCAGTTTCTTTTTGGTACCTCAACGAGATGCTGTCCGAAAGCATCTTGTTTTCCGAAGTTAGTTGTTCTCCCACGTGTCTATCCATCCATCCATATTCCAGGAGCATAATCGTCGAACCGCGTATAGTGATTTCTTCATGATTGTCTTTTACTAACTAATCTAGCAATATGGCTCACGAAAACGTTTGGTTCTCCCACCCAAGAAACTACGGTAAGGGTTCAAGAAAGTGTAGAGTTTGTGCTTCTCACTCCGGTTTGATCAGAAAGTACGGCTTGAACATCTGTCGTCAATGCTTCAGAGAGAGAGCTGCTGACATTGGTTTCACCAAGAACCGTTAAGCCAACATAAATTCTCCTTGATTATCATGTATATTTAGAGAATAAAACATAATTTGTTATCTGTTTTTACCGTAGCTCAGTTTGAATTATCATTCGTACTGGATGTTTGAAAGTTGGTTGTAGAAGGCGGATTGGAGAAGTAAAATTCCTTGGACCTCTAAAATTCTTGGTCAGCTATCCTGAGAAGAAATTGCAAATAGCATAGATGAAATATTCGAATAGACAAAACCTACAACACAATGCGTAATGCGTTCCAAAACGATCGTTTAAAAATTTGTTATCAGATTTAGAGAAATGTGCCCCTTTTATATCGACATTCAATATCCATCGCCTCACTGAAGAGACCCATCGGATATCAAACTTCCTATAGGGATTTAATACTACTCTTGGGAGTGCAATATATTGATATATATGGCAACGGTGATAACTTGACAATTTGCATCATCCCGTCGTGGCAAATACTCCCGTATACTTTTTGATTGGAGAAAAAAAATAAAACCAGCAAGGAGGAGCGAGTCCGCTGGTTTATATAGTGGCGCGGTATGGACACGACCTCCATTGAGGTGAGCCCGCGCGCAAGTGTGAATTTTACTGGATTAGACTTAGACATAGGGCTACGCGGGCGAAAAGCTGAGTTGCGGCCATGCGGCCCAGAAGAAAAAAGTATTGAGGGAGTAAAAGAAGGATGAGAAAGTGTCCATACATAATTGAATGGCCGTGTAGGAAATATGTGAGGCAGTAGGGAAAAACCAGTTTATGATAATTGACAACATGCCTTGTAAAAAACTACAAATTGTTCACGCTTTCTTTAATTAATAAAGAAATAACACCAGACTCAGCTTCCTCAGGATGTGACGTGCACGCCCCGCGAAAACATGATCGGACCTTACACCAGATACCATGTTCTAGAGATAGCCGTTCACAACTCTGTTCATCCTTCACGTTAATAAGTAACAATGTCAGGCAGAGGCGGAAAAGCGTTTTCTCTAGTTGCAGTTGGTGCCATCGGGTGGTACACCGGAGTAAAGTTCTGGAGACCACTCATTATGTATGTATAACACCGAGGCTCGGTCAATTCTGTGAGGAAACCAAGGGGACACAACTTTAAGATAGGCAATACTAACTAGAAAAAGTGAGCAACTAGAAAAAGATAACAACCTCGATAAAAATGTCGTCCCCTCAGAATACGTAGACGACGCTCCGCGGACGTGGGATGATATGAAGAGTCTTTGGAAGACCACCTTACACCCAGAACTGCATCCGTTAGATGTGCGTGGTGCTGGGCAAGCTGGAGACATTCCTCCGCCTGACGTGGTCCAGGTGCCTAGCGAAACCGGTAAATAGATCCAGTATCAATATAGTGAAATAAAGTCTAAAGAATCCGAGAAAAAAAGATGAGATGATCAGATCATTAAATAGTACTTTTAAAACTGTATCCATAATCCATCAAGAACCGAGCATATTTATTGTGATGCTTCTGAACCAGGACCTCACTGTCTCGGATGCACCTACATATAGTGTGAGCATGAGCCTAAAAGACCCATCTCATCTCTCGAACATCTCTTTCAAATTTTATATCAACAAGAACAATGGGGAAATTGAAGAAAGGAAGGAAAAATCAAAGAAGCAGAATCAATCCTATAGCTAAGAAGGTTGGAGCCAACGCTTCTAAACAGGAGATCAAAGATGAGACTTTGCGTCAGAATAAAATTATTCCTCTTATCGGTAAATTGTCCTCATCTGCGCCTAATGACCGGTCCGTGGCTCTTAGTGCCATCACCGTTCTTGCTGAGGATGAGAGAATGAGAAAGCTTTTGTTAAAAGAACGCTTAGTTCCTACCGTTATGGAGCAGACGCTTAATGATTCTAACGAAGAGCTTGTGGTTGAATCGTTTGGTCTTTTGAGAAACTTGACCATTGAAGAAGGTTATGAAATTGCAAAGTTCTTGTGGAGATCAAATATTTGGGCAGCTATCGACAGCGGATTAACCAAAATTGAGAAATCTATTCAAATCATGAAATCGGAACCCAAACTGTTCGACAAGAAAGTCACCCATATGGTGTTTGACTTTATTGAAAACGTGCTTTCTCTTATTGTGCTGATTGCCAGCTGCTCGGATGATCTTTACGAGAGCGTTTACTCCAAAATTGACCGTGTTGTGAATCTTGTTATCGAAACCCTTAACTGGAATATTGAGAAACTCAAGACAGTAAAGTTGTTCAACTCTCTTTTGGACTTTATTTACGAGTTCGCCTCGGACTCCACTGATTTCATCATCACGTTGGCCAACTTGCCTTCTTTCTCTTTACCAAGATTGATTGAGGCTGTTCAGCTGCCAGTACATGAAAAGAACAATTTAGGCAAAATATATGCACAGGGTATCTACTTCCATTTCCTTGAAGTCAAAGGAGACGATAGCACAACTAAAGATACTGCATGTGTTCAAATCTTGAAGGCCTCGTTTGATACCATCACCAAGATTGACATCAATCACTTAAAGCTATGCTTGTCTACTACCGACAACGCACAAGAGCCAATCCAAAAGCCCAAACCTGAAGAAAAGCTCCAAGATATCGATGTCCCATTTGGTGGTGAATCTGTCGAGAAATTGCACGCACGTTCTGACTTGCAGGCCATTGAAATTTCAATTGACTTGTTCACCAGCATCTGTGAGTATCTTGCCTTGAATGAAAGCAACGTTCAAGAGCCTGTTTCTTTGAACGAGCCTCTCATAGACCTCTTCTTGAACATGGCCCATCCTTCATACTTGCATCTTTTGGTTTTCGACCAAGAAAATGACGAGGTTCTCCAATTGACCTCCAAATTACTCATTGCCTACAACAACTTGTGCTGGTTATTCTTATCCGCCACCGCTATCCCTACTGCGTGGTACACAAAGATTCCAGAATTGTGGCAAGTGGTCGAGAGGGTGACTAAGTGCGAGAATTTGGAATACCACCGCTTGGCTTTGAATATTTTCTGGGCACTCACAAAGTCGGTCGGACCAGAAGTAAAGGACAAGGTTTCTTTGGACGACGTCAAATCTCTCTTGGGAAGGTGTAACGAACTTACCTCAAACATGGAAAAAGCTAAAGAACTTGATCTTCTATCTCTTGAGTATGTCTTGTCCGCTGTCGGATTTCTCGGTAGTGTGGCTCAAGTCATTGCCAATACTGAAATCACCAGTGAAGTGTCACTGCTCTTATTGTTTTTGATTGGTCACTTTGCCAACTCTGAGAACAACTTGAAAGAATCAAAGGCGATTGAAATCCCAATTGAATGCTTGAATTTGATATATGATATTTTCGGTGATGCCAGCTACGAATATGACCTCCCTGTGTTTGTTCAACAAAATTATTTGCAAAAGCTTGAGGCGCTCGAACCGATTGTCAAAACTTGTTACAAGCATATTGACAGGAATAAGAATGCCGACCTCAAGCTTCGCGCTGAAGAAGCCTGGACTAACTTGGGAAGATTCATTGAGTACAAGAGAAGCGAGAGATCATAGACACTTCGGGGCCTCGCCGGCGTGCGTTACACGGTTGTATATGTATGTGTATATACTGGAAAATAATATTGAACTATTGTATATCATGAATGTTATTCTGGATAATCTTTTTCGCATGTGGCTACTGTTTATATCTAGTCTATTTCTGGTGGATAAGCATTTTCGTCAACAAAACTTTCATAAGCGCTTCCGTTGTCATCATCAGAGTCGCTTTCCAGGTCGGACTCACTGGTCAGATCGCCATCTTCAGAGTCACTGGAATCACCGGGTACGGCTATTTCTTCGTCTTTCTGTGGCACACCTACAACACCCCATTTTATATTCGTCACTTCCTCGAGTCTATCAAGAATTTCCGCCATCGGTGTGAAGAGCCCAAATTGACGAAACTCTCCGTCATAAGAATGAAGCATGCCAGCAACCCCTAAACCCTTTGCTTCTGGGGTACCCCTGACATCCTCTAGCTTTGCTAGAATCCATGCGCCACTATCACCGCCAGCGGCAAAAGAAGTGGTATTTTCTGCAGAATTAACAACAAACTCAGAAGAATGTATGGCTCCATCCATCCAGTAAACGAGCTTGATACCATTCAAGTTACCTTTTGTAAACTTGGTGGTGGAGCCGTATTTGAATACAGGTAAACCATTCATGTTATACGTTCCATCACCATTACGTGTTGATGTAGACACCATGGAATCGACCTCGCGAACACTGCTTAGTTTTCTTTCTTTCGTGTAGCGTCTGAGATCGATCATTTTCCGCACATAAAGGTTGTCGAACATTAAAGAAGGATCGAATTCGTTGAATGCAACATCATCACCTAGGTAGTTCTGGTCACATTGGATCATTTTGTTCACTTTGATGATGGCCAAATCACTCAATCGCTTATCTTCCATGACCGATCCATCTTTGAAACTCTTTGCCTTTATGAGTGTCCTCTCGCCCCATATAATTTGCCCGAATCTCGTTTTTGGTAGATTCCTAAAATCAGAACCTCCTTGACTTGTACTTTGGTCTAGGGTTTTTATCTTTCTCATGGGAAACAAATTGTCAATTTGATTGATGATAGAGGTATAAGCCACACGTGAGTCAAGGCCGCAGAATGAGTCTGGTTGATTAAATTTGTCATGTTCGTTCTTGAGTGCATCTTTGTAAAGGCTTATAAGCACTGCCAGAGGAGAAGATATGTACGGGTAGTCTGGCCCCTCACCTTTGTTATCAAGACATACATGTCCGCACGATATGGCAAACTTTGAGTTCGCGTATGACTGCAAGTGGGGCAGTTTCTCCTTATCTATGATGGGGTAAATAAAGCCACCCATGGTTCCACTTAATCTCGAAGAAGTTTCGGTTGAGATAGATAGGGCCATAGGTGGACGTAAGGGATCGGACGGTGTTCTAAAAGGAAGTTTAAATTTGTGTGCAAAATTACCCGGCTCTTGCGAAACAAAGTTTTCCATGTTGTGTGTGGAGACAGATGCTGCGGCTAATTCGATTCTGTTTTTGGCGACAATCACATGTATATCGTCATAAAATTCCTGGATACTGGAAGCGATTCTCGAATGGTAGTCTTCGATAGAGCGGTAGCCAAAGTACAAGCAAAGCACGTTCATGTCCTTGCTAATACCACGCGCAATGGGGGCAATGAAAGACCCATTTTGCTCCTTGACACCAAAGCCATAGCTAGAGATTTTGTGCATGATATTTCTGATAGAGTTTTCGTTCTTGTGAGGTTTTCCATCGTTCACTCCAATCGCATAGTTACAGGGCTTGGACATGCCTGCCAGAGGCAGCTGAGACCTATGTTTGGTTGTGCTTTTGAGCGTCAAGTTGAAATCGTTGAAGGATTTACACAAGAGCAACCTGAGCTTTACATATGCGTCATCCTGCAACAAGTTATCGTAGAAATGCAAATAGACCTTGAGGATTTTGCGCACATCGTCGTTGTTGTAGGAATTAAAGTCCCATACAACAGTTGCACCCACGGAGTCCGTATATGTAATATACTCCTTAAGGCAATTTATTATGCCGATGACCGTCGTTGAAAGTGTCGAATCAGAATTCGTATATTGGTTCAGAAGATACAGTATGTCTTGCCATAAAACATGCAACTTCTCGCCAATCGATTTCTGTTTAGAAGCCACGCCTGTAGCTTCTGTACCCTCTGATCCATCTGGAACCTCCTCGGTGGTTTCCAAAATCTGTAGCGGTTGGCCATACTGTGTGCCTCGAAGATGGTTTTTCTTTGTTCTTGAGCTTGAGTTCGAGTAGTATGAAGATTGTTTGGTTGAATAGGAAACCCTACTGGAAAATAATGACTTATCGTGTCTCAGCGAACTTTCAGTCAATACAGATTCTGCAGTAGATATTGAGGGATTAAGATTAAGATTCGTATCATTTGTGAATTGGCCGGTATTATGGTGAACGAACATGGGTCGGAGTTCTGTGAGTGAATCTGATTCGGAGTGAATCAGGTCCGTTCCCGGAGCTGCGGCTACTGGGTCGGGCGCCGTTTCTTTTGTTTTTTTCAGCTTTCCAAGGATTTTAGTCATTTTTTTCGACATCTTGATCTTTTTTTCCCTTCGGCTTGACTTGTGCTTTTCGCCTCTAAACGAGCGTTATGCTAGAAAGGTAATGATCGTAATTCCGTTTCACTGTATTTTCTTTCGGAAGAAAGTGAATTTCGCATCGCATGTACAACACGACCCGGCCCCAACGAACGCCGGGGCCAAATTCTTCCGCGCCATGCTTGGCCTTGCGAGCCTTAATTCGCTTCCACACACGGTAGATAAGCAATGGGAAGCTCTAAAATTGAAAGCGAATCATAATTCTATCATTTTTCATCGTTTGTTTCTCAAGCTCAATTGTTTTTTTAAATCTTTATACTACGAGAGCTATTGAATCATATTCAAAAAATATCCTGACTTCTACTGGTATAAACACCCAACTTTCTTATATATGCCGTTCTGAGCTACCAATTCCCGGACTTGTAGCTGACACGTTCAGTCGTTTTGCGGTTAGCCCCATACAATGCTGCGAATCCTCACAACAAAGGGGAAACACACTACACTCAATTATAATGGTAAGACTTTAGGCTTTAGTTTTAGAAAGAATAATTCAACTACTACTTGACACATCTGTCTATTGGTTCTTATCTTTCTATAATGAAGACTGTATGCCATCTTATAGGAGAACACGCAAAACACACATCACAATGAAGCCTTATTAGTAAGACAAAAGAAAAGAAAAAATGCAACGTATTTTATTTTCTCAAAGGAAAATATACGGGCAAATTTTATTAGGTTATATACGGAATTTCCCTCTTTTCGGCCGAAAATAATGGGATGAATCGATTGCCTCCAGACAGTGTCAACCAAAATATTTCTGGTTGACCTTTTGGACCTCAAAAAAAAAAAATAGGACAAAGGAAAAAGGAAAAAGGAAAAAACTTAGATACTCGTGTGTATACTCGTGGGATCATTCGATACCCATCTGTTCAAGTTCCCCAAAACGTATTCGGCACAACAAAAAGCCTGAAAATAACATGCCATTCTCGCCAGATATTCTCATAACGCGTGAACGGGTCAGGAAATAACAGACTCAAGTCACCTGATGCGCGAGCAAATCTGGGGAATTGTCTTCTTTGGAGAAGGCACCACTGTATATAAATAACGGCTCTACGCAAAACCTTGACCATAGAAAAAAGCCCAGTCAGGCTACAAATCACAAGCTTTTCTGCTCTTTTTCAACCCTGAGCTATTTTAGGTTTATCGAAATCTGTGAAAGTTTTAAGTTAACTTCTTGTCATACATTCACATTCTGAATAGAAATACCCAAACCTAACTTCCCACTAGTCACGTGAACTTAAGTTTCCACACTCGACACTGGTATTCCATATCCCTTCTCCCAATGCCCATCTATTCTGTATCTCACGTTGAAAACGTTAGGATATGTGTGATTATGGTTGGCTTGCCCGCCAGGGGAAAATCATTGATCGCTCAAAAAATCGTGCGGTATCTTCTGTGGCTTTCCATAGCGTCTAAGTGTTTCAATGTCGGAACGTATAGGAGAGCATTGGCTGGTACAGCGCTAGCAACCGCTGATTTCTTCAGCCCCGATAATGAAGACGGGTTGAGAACAAGAAAGAAAGCAATTGATTTGGCCATTGCTGATATGATGCGGTGGTTCACCGAGGAAAACGGTGTGGTGGGCATCATCGACGCCACGAACCTGACCCGCGAAAGAAGGGCAAATTTGCTCAAGCTATGTCGGGAAAATTTGATCGAACCGATTTTCTTAGAGAGCTGGTGTGATGATCTGGACGTGATTTTGTATAATATAACCGATGTCAAGACAACGTCTCCTGATTACGTGAATGTTGACCCAAAAACCGCAACCCAAGATTTCTTGCTGCGTATTCTGCACTATGAGAAAACATACGAGACCATGAACGTTGAGGATGACAAAGACTTAACATTCATCAAGTTGGTTAATGTCGGCTCGCAAATCATCGTCAACAGAATCGAATCATACTTGGAGTCCCGGATCGTTTATTACGTGATGAACTTGCACATAAAAACCAGAAGCATTTGGTTGCTGAGACACGGTGAGTCTGAGTATAATTTGACTGGGAAGATAGGAGGTGATTCTAACTTATCTGAAAGAGGCTGGAGGTATGCCAAGAAACTTCCAGAAATTGTGCTCAAGTCCTTGGGTGAAGAACACAAACATACTAACTTAACCGTCTGGACCTCCACCCTCAAAAGAACGCAGCAGACTGCGTCCTTCTTGCCTTATGAAAAGAAGTTGGAATGGAAAGCCCTAGATGAATTGGATGCGGGCGAATGTGATGGCATGACCTACGAAGAAATCGAAGAACAGTTCCCTGAGGATTTCAAAGCAAGAGATGACAATAAGTACGAGTACAGATACAGAGGTGGAGAATCGTACCGGGACATTGTGATCCGTTTGGAGCCCATTATCATGGAACTAGAGCGCCAGGAAAACATTCTTATCATAACGCACCAGGCTGTCTTACGTTGTTTGTACGCTTACTTCATGAATGTGCCACAAGAGGAGAGCCCATGGATGTCTATTCCCTTGCATACGTTGATTAAGTTGGAGCCAAGGGCGTATCTGACGTTGGTGTCCCGTATAAAAGCTGACATTCCAGCTGTTAGCACATACAAGGAAAGGGGCACTTCTCAGCTTGGTGAGCTGGAGCTCAAAGCTTCCATCAGCAGAGATTTGATAAGTAACAGCGCAAATGAGTAATGGGGTATCAGGTATTAGCATCAACATGTTTAGAAAAAAAAGATTAGTCCGACAAAATAAACAGAAGGAAAAATAAGCAGAATGAAGATAAAAATAATAAAGGAATAAGCTACTCGAGTCTCAAATTTGATTTTATAGCTATACATAATTTACAGAGGTGGCACGCAGTGTCATCAATTAGGGGTGTGGTACCGTTTTGCCTGGTCTTTAACCTTCTTCTCGTATGTTGCACGGTCCTTGCTGAACGCTTTCCATGCTGGTTCCTGAGCTGGAGAGTTGGGGTTAGGGTTGGTAAGGAGCTCCTGAATACCCAAAGCAATCTGCTTTAAGGTAATGGCTGGACGCCAATCTTCAGACTCGTTTAATATAGATAAGCAAACGGTGCCACTAGGATAGACGTTTGGATGGTAAAACCCAGCAGGGAATTGCACCTTTGGTGGCTTGGAGGGGTATTCTTCAGAAAAAGTGATGCTAACCGGATAAGTAGCGTCGGCCCACAAGGAATTTGGCTTTCCTGGGATACCAGCATCCCAGTGAGTTAGGTCTAAACCACCATCTTCGCCTTTTCTGGGTCTAGCGTAGAACCCAAACGGATGGTCTTTTCTCCACTGCTTTCTTTCCTCTTGCAAGCGTGTTTTGCAAAGCGACATTGTTCACAGTTATTTTTTCTTGGGTGGGCCTGTGCAAAGGCTAGGAGGATTTGGAGTGAGGCAAGTTTGGGGCTATTAAACGTCTGTTTTTTGTATTTTTCTCTCGCCCCGAGTGGTTCGCGCGCGGAGGCACCAACGGGGCCAGGAAATTTGAAGGAAAGGGAAAGAACGCTCACGCTACGAACCAGGTTTTCCTTGGCCCAGCAAGGCGCGCGGCCGAAAGTGCCACCGTCTGTTTCTTGTCACGAAAAAAGTCATTACAGTAACATTACTTTGGGAAAGGAATTGTATAGATTACAGATGTGTCTTGTTGGGATTTGCCGGATATTTCCCAGAATTCTTTTTGGGTTAAAACTTTCAGCCCCATTCCCTCATTACTAGTCAAAAATGTTTGAAGCAAATCACCTATAAGTTAAAGTATGAGCCATCAATTATATGATAATTTTGGTTGTGATGTAAAAGTTGGCAGTCAACACGAACGTCGCACAACTGACTCTAGTATTGTCCTGCGTGTTTGAGTATTCAATTTCACAACCAACGAGTCAAATGGCTTTTTGCAATACTGTTGAAATATATTATTGTAAATACGCTTCGTGAGACATGGCTCCTACTAGGGACGATCGGCAGGAGGAAAATTCACTAATATAATAGTAAGAGTAAAAGAGTAAATGGGAAATGAATGATAGAATGCCGGCGACATCATTATTTCCTAAATTAAGTTTGAAGAAGATTATTTGCTCCAAAAACTCAATCAAAACACAGCGATTAACTAAATACTTTCTATATACCCTCACACCAGACACAACTGCGTGGAATAAGAACCCCTTACTAATTGTGTTCTATTGTTTTGTGGGATTTTTAAAAACCTCTTTTTCAATTTCAAAAGTTAAATTACTCGCTTGGCCTGGGACTCGCTGTTTTGTTGATGGCCCCAGATAATGTATTGAGTGCGGTTTGTCGGCCCAGTCTACATGGCCAGGTGGTACGGGAAACAGGACCTAGAGGTCTCTCCAAACGAATGAGATACCATCGCTCGCATCTACCTCACTCAGTTCTATATGAAAAAAAACTAATTATTATCCTTTTTTTTGCCGTAGCTGCATTTTCCCCTTTTTCTATTTTATTTTTTTCAAGATTCTATGGTGCCGACATTAGACTATCTGTTTCCAGACCAGATCTCCGCATTTGATCGGTTCCTTTTTTCGCGGCCGTTCTCGCACTGCACCAACGAGTGCCCCACATAACGATACTCACACAGAGTTTTTCAAATCCGTTTTATTCAGAATCATAGAAGGAGTGTTTTCATCCATAAAAGGTTGATACAAAGCAGGTAAGTCCCAAACTTATCACACTGCACATTTCGCCATGGCTAATCAGGAAAAGGTTACCTCTGTACCACCGCCAATTGATCACGACGATGATGACTTGGACGACTTGTTGGATGAGTTTGATGAGCAGATCTTGAGTAAACCTCCTGGTTCTCAACATGCAGACGCACACAGTGAGACTGGAACAGCCACTGCAAAGGGTAACTCTACCACGTCTGACTTACTTAACGAGGAGCTCAAGCATAGCATTAATAGTTTAATTAAAGGCCTCGATATTGAAGACCCAGATTCAAAAACACAGTTCGAGCAGTTAGTCAAACAATTAGAAGAGGCCCATGTTGAAGAACCTAAAACCACGCAGGCTCCTCAAAAGTTTGATAATGTCATGCAGGAGACCATGGAGAGATTGAAGAAGTCGGGCGAGAATATAGATGAACAATTGAAGCAAGATACATCTGCTGGAAACCCGGAAGATACGCTCTTGAACTTATTGGCCGGATTAAACAATGGTGTTTCAGGAGATGAATCTTTGGACATGACCAAGCTTTTGACCGACATGTTCGAACAATTGTCATCGAAAGAGGTTCTTTATGAGCCTATAAAAGATTTAAACACAAAATTCCCAGACTACTTGAAGGGTGCACAGGGTACGATCCCAGCTGAGGAACATGAAAGGTTCACGAAGCAATATGATATCACCAACGAAATCTTGGCCATTTTTGAAGCCCCTAGCTATGATAACGATAACTCCGAGCATAGAGAAAAAATCAATGCTTTGCTAGAGTCGATGCAAGAATTGGGTAATCCTCCAACGGATTTGGTTGGTGATGAGAATGATTTTCCTGGATTCGGGGGAAGCAGTGGTGGAGATTCGGGTTTGGGCTTTGACTCCAAAGACTTGCCAAAGGATTTTGAAAAGGATTTAGAAGAAGGTTGCAAGCAAACATAAAATTAATTGGATTGTTAATTATTATAGAATTAGGCCACCTACATGCTTAAACCACTACGGTGAGCAAAGTCCTTGTAATACTCAAGCATGTCTGGAGTGATACCCTTCGAAATCCCCTTCAATGCATGGTCAAAATGACGCTCTTCTACGTTTAACGTGTCCTTGTTCTCCATGATTGCAGCAAGTCCAGCCTCTTGGCATAATAGAGCGACCTCGGCACCCGAACACCCCTCGGTGGCCTCGGCTAATTTCTTGAACAAATTTTCGGAATTTTTGACATCAAACTTGATGCATTTTTTGGTGATAAGGTCCAATCTAGCTTCAAGGTCCGGGGGCGAAACATAAATATGTCTATCAAGACGACCTGGACGCAAAAGAGCCGAATCAATTTCCGATGGTCTGTTTGTTGCGGCTACAACTACCACTCCCTTAAGCTCTTCGACACCGTCAATTTCATTGAGCAAAGATGTGAGTACATTCTGCGAAGCCAGGGTGGATGCTTCTTCTCTCGAAGAAGCTAGCGCATCGATCTCGTCAAAGAATATAATGGAAGGTGCTGCTGCACGGGCTTTTCTGAAGATTTCTCTTATGGTACGTTCACTCTCGCCCACATACTTGTTAAAGATCTCTGGACCTTTCACTGCCAAAAAGTTAAGACCAGACTCACTAGCTAACGCCTTTGCTGTAAGTGTCTTGGAGCAGCCTGGTGGTCCATACAACAACACACCTTTCGGAGAAGATATTCCTAGACGCTGGAAAGTCTCTGCAGCTTCAAGGGGTAATTGCACAACCTCCGTAAGCTTCTGTTTCAATTCGTGTTGCCCAGATATATCGCTCCAGGAGACCTTGGGCATTTCTAAGAAGATCTCCCGCATTGCAGAAGGCCGGATATCAACAAGAGCGGCTTCGAGGTCCTTAACTTCAACCCTAGTTAAGGGATCAAGATGTTGTATATTTGCCAAGTTTGCCATCATCGAGGAAGGCTTGTCACCGGGTTCCGGCCCTTGTATCCCTCTGGCAATTGCCTTCATCACACCCTCTCTGCATAACGCAGACAAATCAGCACCAACGTAACCATGTGTCTTCGAAGCAATTGCTTTCACATCGTCCTCCAGTATGTTACACTTTTGTTGGTTCATTTTCGAGAGTTGTTTTCTCAAGATATCAGCACGAGCCTCCACGTCAGGAATTCCCACCTCGACTTCCTGGTCAAAACGACCTGGACGTCTTAAGGCAGGATCAATTGAGTTTGGTCTGTTGGTTGCGCCCACAACCACCACTCTACCTGCATCACCCATACCATCCATCATGGTCAAGAGAGTGGCCACTACTCTGGACTCCGTTTCCCCGGCGTCATCCAGGCCCCTCTTGGGGGCTAACGAGTCGATTTCATCCATGAAAATGATTGCTGGTTGGTACTTCACTGCTTCCGCAAATAAATCACGCAAAGCATTTTCAGTCTCCCCCAAATACTTGGACACAATCAGTGGACCATTCACCATGAGAACATGAGCATCGGATTCGTGAGCCACGCAGCGAAGAAGCATGGTTTTTCCTGTTCCTGGAGGACCATGTAAAAGAATTCCTCGAGGAGGTGAGATACCAAAATCCAGAAATAAAGACGCATGGTGGAGTGGGATTTGCACAGTTGAACGAAGCAACGAAATGGGCTTATCAAGTCCACCGACCTGGTCAAACGCAAACGGACGTGGTAGTCTTGGGTATTTCGACATATCGACATCGGTTTCTACGATCGTCACGTCGGTTTTTGGGATACACAAATGAGGAGGGGATACGAGCAATTCACTGGCTCCCTCGGAAATGGAGAGGCCAGCCAATTGCGCAGACACCGAGGCCACCGAACTCGAGGATGACGCATTCAGGTCAATATCAATAACTCTGATCGACAGGTTCTTGCAAGGTATCACAAGTCCAGGATGAAGTACACCTGCGGTTGTCAATGCATTTTTCACTGTTTTTTCGTCGAGTTCTTCACCCTCGACTCGAGCTTCCACCGTATGTGCGAACGGCACCTGCTTCAGATACCTATTGATTGAGATGCGATCACCCAAAAGAAGCCCAGCCAATGCACGTGTTGCTTTCGGAACCAAAACCACGTTGGGCTCTTCCGTACCGTCTGTGTGATCTATCAATGCAAGAGCATCTGCACCTCCTTCTTTAGAAATAACCACGAACTGGCCCGGAGAGAGCTCTAAGGCCAGAGCGATCTCTGGATGGAGGTAAACGGTAGTGTGTGTCTTCAGAGTTGGTCTCGTGACGAACAGTTTGGGGATTTTGATTTTCTTGCCCTCGGGTGGGGCTGTAGTTGGGGCCGACGCCTTTTTCTTTGCTTTAGAAGACATTTGGTGGTAAAGTAATTATCGTAAGTATGCGATGAGCATTTACTCAAATCACCACGGCCCGCATTATGCATTCCTGCCAGAGAAGTGCCGTCAACAAATACCCTATTAGGAGCTTTTAGTTTTTTGTTTTGTTTCGTAATTTTTGATGTTTTTTATAATTATAATTGATAAGACCAATACATCCTGATTCTCATAATGCAAAAACTAGCCATTACAAAAGAAAAAAGAAAAAAAAAAAATGATATATATTAGATGTGATTAGTGCCTCAGCATATTTCTCATGCTCGGCCTTTGCACAGCGACGCCCGCACCCAGATCTGTACTGAAGATTTGAGTAGTGCGATGGCTCCGTCATATTTGACAGTGTTGAAAAATTCCCACCGAAGGTCTCGAAGGTTTGGTAGCATGGTGAACCCATGAAAAAACAAACAAGACAACAATTAAAACGAAAACTCCCACATACAACCTCTTATAAATACCAGCTTATATCAACAAGCACCCACTTTGGGCCCCCAAGAATACGAAAAATACACGTGCACAGGCAACACGCAACTATATGAATCTTAATGAGACCACTGCTACGCCACCTACGCCGGCTCTATTCGATTCCAGAGGTGGTTCTGAATCGAGATCTTTTCAAGAACAACCAAAATCTCAACTTCACTCATAAAAACCAAAAATCAGTTCCCACCATCAATGATATAAACGTGACCACTCAGGCACAGAAAAATGTCCACAGTCGATATCATAGCTTACTAGAAGACTTGTGCAACAACCCAGAGCTCGAGGATGTCTTGCGTGCGAGAACTGACCGTGTACAAGCATTCTTGGGGAACAAACTCCCTCTCGACTTTCCTGAGCTTTTAAGTATCTTGTGTGGCCTTTCTAATATGAACATGAAGACATCTCCACTCCCGGCTGGCTCGTTGTTTGGCGATGTATTTACTCAGCAAGATGCGTTACGACAACTTGGCTCCCGTTTCTTTGACTTCCATTGTTCAAACTCATTTGTGTTTTCCGATGTCCATTATCTCTCGTGCACTGCAGAGGAACTTCAACAGAGCATAGCGATGTTTCGCAACAAGGAGAGTCTAATCATCAAACTAATGAACGCAAGCGAATTGAGCGAATGCGTTATTCCATATCGAGGTGTCCATTCCGCTGGTCTTGTGAGAAATAGAGCCACAGGGTTCCGAAATAAAATCAAAGGTAAATCCTGTGTGGCTAGTTTTTACTCTATGCTCGGGATATTGGTTAGGAAGTTTGGATCCGAAACGGTGGTCAAGGAATTCTGGCACCCTAAAATGCTACACCCAACGCAAGGACTACTACACGTCGCTTTAAGTGACAATAAATCATAGTTTCATTCTCCTAAATGTATAAAGATGCGCAGAAGACAATGTCTCTCTTAATACGCTCCTGGGCTTCTGACATTTTCGAGTGAAGCACCGAGTCTCCCACAATCAAAGCTGCATTCTTCACTTGTCGACAAATTTCATCCAAACGAGTGATGACTCTCACAATTGTTCCTTCCAGCTCCACACTTATCTGCATGATTTCACTAAATGTCAATCCTCTGGCCCATTCATAGACAACATTCATCAACGCAAACCTCTTACGAGTCAAAAATTCCTCTTCCTCGGAAGTAAGAGACACCTGGTGCTCATTGTAAATCTTGAGCAATCTTTCAGTGATTTGCAAAATCCTGGCCTTACCCTTTTCTAATCTTGGTGTTAATGGAGGATCTTCTTCGTCGTTGGTACGACCCTCATAAACAAAGCACGACAATAATGCAACTATTTCTTCGGGCTCGAAATCTCCTAGGAAGTTGTCCAAAATAAGCTCAGTTAATACAAGTTCCCAACCGGAATTAATTTCGCATGCAACACGGCCCTTAAGCACAACATTTTGATTTTTGTCAATGAAATCTAATTGTTCAAGTACTCTCAACCTCTGTTCATAGTCTGGAAGTAATTCCAAGTTCTCATCCGATATCAATAGATTCAAAGACTCGATCTTCTTTTCAATTGTGTTCCTTTTAAGGAGTTGTGAATAAACTCTCGCAAATTCGGGTCTAGTGTAGATAGACATTTCGTTGAACTTTTTCAACAATTCATCTTTTTGTGCTATGAGTTGGTGCAAGGTCAACTGCACTGTTCTACTGAAAGAAACCTCCTTTAGCACCGACTGGTAATGTACCATCATCTTGAACAGCTGCACTGCTTCGTCCACTGCACTTTTCTCGTTGTTCAACACAGCTTTGGGATTGATTTTCAGGGTATAGATACTGGCAAACTGGACATTCTCGTAGGGAACAGCTGTAACCCTTAAATCCCCAGAGTACTTGATGGACTTCATGTTCTTCTGGATATATTTCTTGTTGGGAATGTAGGGCAAGCGGTTTTGACGGCACTGGTCTTCGTACTCTTTCCCGTGGTTAAAGGTTAAAAAGACGAACTTCTTGTTATGCGAATCACTTTTAAGTAAAATTCCGAATCTCAAAACTTCGTCCTCATCCTCGAAGAACATGAGCTTTCCTAATCTCAAAATTTGGTATCTTGCAGTTGACAGTTCTTGGCACTCGGTGATAATCTTAGTGTAGATCTCCTTGTATTCCGTCATGAGGGCAAAGGTGGCTTGGAATTCTTTGGACTCAGATGTCTCTTCCATTGTAAGGTTTTTCAATGTTTCGCTTAACTCTTCAACCTTCACCTTATGCTCAGGTAAAAGTGTCTGCGTTGAGTTTTCACTGAATGAATGCTTAATCATTTCCTCGACACGTAATGCCTCGATTCTAAGCAAGTTCAAGATCATATTGTAGGTCAATCTGAATTGTGACAGAAGCTTTGTTGGCTTTCCCATTGTTACATCTTTAAAATCCGCGGGCTGAAGTGGATGGTTGAATGACATCACTATGACCGTTCCTGTCGTATCCAATCCTCTTCTACCAGCACGTCCGGCCATCTGAGTAAACTCTCCGGGGAATAAATTTCTGAAGCCTCTTCCGTCGTGCTTTCTCAATTCACAGAAAACAACAGTTCTCGTAGGCAAGTTCAAACCCATAGCAAATGTTTCAGTGGCAAATAAGACTTTAATCAATGACTTGGAAAAGAGAATCTCGATACATTCCTTCACGATTGGCAACAAACCTCCATGGTGAACGGCAATACCTCTGCTGAGAAGGTCCCTGATCTTCAAAATTTGAGGCAACTCCCGGTCTTCTTTTTTCAAACGAGAAACAGCACGATCAATGAACATGTGAATTTCTGAGCGCTCTCTGGCATTACAGAAATTTACGCCACTTAAGGTATCAACATAATCTTCGCATCTCTTTTTTGAGAACACAAAAATCACCGCAGGAAGTAACTTCTTTTGATTGAGGTATTGCACAAGACTCACCCAAGTGGTCTTGTTTGGGCCGTCCCTCGCAAAGAAAGATTTAGGTTGCATGCCACCGCGACCACCGCGACCACCGCCGCCTCTTCCTCTGCCTCCGGCACTGGCACCGCCTCTACCTCTCCCTCCGGCTCCACCTCCACCTCGGTTTCCACCCCTTGCTGTTCCTCCGGGTCCTTTTCTTGAACCTGTACCCATGACCACATTTGGTGGTGTCTCCTTCGCATCAGGGGTAAGCACATCTCTATGCTTTTTGAATTCCGATTCGCTGAAAATACCATTCGCATTTATAGCTTTGTAAAGGTCATTCTTTGCCCAGATGAATATTTCCAATGGGACTGGTCTTTTAGGTGTGGAAATCACGTATATGTCCTTTTGTTTTGTTCTGCCAACCCAGTTTGCAAACTCGTAGGTGTTTGGAACAGTGGCAGAAAGAAGAATGTACTTGACATGGTCCGGAAGCATAATGATGACTTCCTCCCACACGACACCTCGATCTATATCATTGACGTAATGAACCTCATCAAAAATAACGAACTCGACATCTCTGATAAGATCTGCGCCCCGGTAAAGCATCGACCGCAAAATTTCAGTTGTCATGATCAAACAATTGGCATCTGGGTTTATCTGAACGTCACCAGTGATTAATCCGATATCCATGCCTTTGAAAGTCTCCTTGAAATCCCTAAACTTCTGGTTTGAAAGAGCCTTGATAGGCGAGGTATAGATGGTCTTCGTCATGTTTCTTGCTGCCATAGCAATTGCATATTCGGCAACAACCGTCTTACCTGCCGATGTATGAGCGGCCACGAAAACAGAATCACCTTGTTCTAAATGGTATACGGCCTCCTTCTGAAAAGTGTCTAGTTCGAATGGCCACTTTCTTGCCATGTTTGGCACAATATCAGAGAAGTTCTCAATCTTATGGTTCAAGTCAACTTCGTGAGCCCAGTTGTGTTTGACTTGAGCCTCGGCGTCCATCTTGTCTTGAAGCATTCTGTAATCAAGAGGCTTGTAATCGTCGATCTCGCCAATCTCACTGATTTCTTGGATTTTGCGGGAACTTTCGTTCTCAGTATTTTTGAGTGCACCAAAGCCGCCGGTTGACTTACTTGGGATATACTGATCATCAACATCCTCGCCCTCGGCATTCTCGAGTCCTAAGTCAACGATATCTTCTTCGGACGCAGTAAATCCACCTAGGTTCAAGCCTCGCAGCATTCCTTGAGGAATGTCAAAGAGTCCTTGTTCGTTCTTATGTAAGAACTGAAACTCTGAGTTCACGTTCTGCTTGTTTAATGACTGGTTTGTCTGTGTCTTGTTAAGAATACCTCCGGGCTGGAATGGGAGAAAGTTGGATTTTCCGCTGACAGCGTCCAGCTTAGCACCCAACCTACGGTTGATAGATAACGAGTTTGTGGCGTTTGCATTGTCGACTTCAGAAAGACGCAACTCTTCCTCGCATCCAGTAACTTCACCTTCAATTCCGCCTCTCTTGAAGCGGAATGACGTCCGGTGGATCGCCTCGGGCTGAATCAAAAGATCCTCGAAGATCTTCTGTTTGTTAACATCAGGCACAGATTGAACAAGCTCAAGCAAGTCCCATGTGAGTCTTGGTGAGGGCTCGAGCAATTCCTCAGTAAGTTCATCAGTGACACTGTGCGCGTCTGGACCAGTTTTCTTCCATTGAATATGTTCTTGCGGGTCTAAGATCCCAGCTTCAGACATGATAATATCGCTCCAGATTATCTTATTTCTTAACAATGGTTTTTTTTAGCTTTATTAAGATAAGATGTACCAATGAATGTCTCTGATGACTTTTTTGGTGTTTAGGATGTTTAACCTAATGAAAAAGGGTGTCGGTGGCCATGCAAGAAACCTTGAGCAGTGAAATTCGCGCAACCACAGAGGCGGCCACAGCCAGAACTGGAAATGAACCTGCCCCGCAAACATTGATTCGGAATATTAACCCTCTTGGTGTTTTATTTTCTTCAGATACGAACATTGACGAAAGTCGATTCCATCAAAGCGAAAGAAAGGGAATTAAAGGCAATATTTTAATGTACCCAGAAAAAAAAAAAAAAAAAAATGAAATGAAACTTAATGATTTGGCTATAGTAATAGAATTATAGTTTCGGCTTACTGGCATCGATTCCTCCTGCGGTGGCTGCGGGATTGATCTCCAATTTGCCGTTCTCGTCCTCGTTCTTATCTTTCCCGAAAAATACAACTGTCACCGTCAAATCATCTCTATAACGCCTGGAAACTGGATTTGGGATTGAAATGAGCATCAGGGTCTGTTCACGGGAACCACCGTTCGACAACGCATTTCTTATCAAATGAGTGGAGACATTCTTATCCTCCATGAGAAACCCGCCATGAGAGAATTGTCTAGTTTTGCGAAATGGCTGTTTGCTGCTCTTATCATGGGTAACATCCGCAACTTCTGGTAAACCTTTGTCGCTTGAACCAAAAAAGTTCCAAAGAGACTTGTTTGGCTTGACCATTTTTTCCTTCTCCATCCACTTCACCACGAGACCCACGATTTCTTCGTTCGAAAGCATCTCGTAAAGTCCATCCGAAGCCATGACCAAAAAGTCATTATTTTCCGGGCTGATTTTCGTGGTGGTGATTACCGGCTCAGCAGTAACATACGGGGGAGATCTCAAGTTATTGGGGAGTTTTCTTCCAAAGAATTGCTTATAGATCTTCTCCTGAATCGATGCGGGCAATTTGTAGCGACAGTCTCCGAAAGCTCTTGAAGGCTCCAAAGTTCCTAACACACGGCCATTCCTAATCACATTTGGCTCATCCGGGTGCTCAGATATAATCCTGGCCACTTCAGTAGAGTTGGATCCTGTTTGATCCATACTAAGCTGCCTCACGGTCCATTTATTATCCTTAAATGACCCGAGAAGTGCTCTGGAGTCTCCGGTAACTGCAACCTTCAACATTTTAGAGTTGGTGTCATAAAATGATAATAAAGCACACGACCCAGACAATGCTGGCATCAACAATTCTGCGGCCTTGGCTTTATTGTTGTCGTTCAAGAGTCTTTCGATGTTTTTGTTGACGATCTCGTGGTCTAATTTGAGAAATCCGTTTTTGATTGCTTGATCGATGGTGGCACTGCTGGGAACATACCGAAGGTTTTCCTCCTTTGCAGGCTTGAAAATAGTTCCCAACTCATGGACTATGTACAGAATCAATTGGTCTCTTAACTTAGAGGATGTAGTCCAGCCGCCATGACCGTCGAAAACACCAAAAAACATCCAATCGGTGGAAGTTTTGATATTGTTGTCCTGCAAAATTGGAACCTGAACGATCTCCTCGGCACGGTCATCCTCAATGGGTGAATTCGAGGGGAGTTGGCAAATATCGTACCGCGTGACACCCTTACCACGGCTCACGTAATACGACTCTTCGTATTGTCTCAATCTGGCGCTGACTTGCTCCTCGTTCAAGAGAAACACGCCCTCCTTATTTTGCTGAGCACCCAATCCATTTTTTTGAAGCATGGAACTAGTAGCAGACTGAAAGCATCCGTTTTCTGCACCTGGTTGGACACCCTTTTGTGTAGAAGCATTTGTGAGTTTCAGCAAACTGCTATTTGACAACGAAGGCGGTACAGTGTCCAACTTGTAAAGCTTTGACAGGGTTAACGTGACATAAGTGCCCACAAAGACTATACCAGAGACGAGGGCCACGTTTCCCTTACTGAATAGTTTGGAAACGTTCTTTTTGGCGGAGGTTTGGCTTGAAAACAATCTTCGAGTTGCCTGTAACCGGCGAGATGCAACGTAGATGAGCCTTGGTTTGGATTTGAGGATATACATTTATGTGTTTGTAGAAACTGTGGGAAGTAGCGACCAGAATTATAGTGGATACCGAATCGTGAGCAAGCAATCCAAATGTAGTGAAAAAAGAATAAGCAGATAAGAGAAAGGAGCAGGAGAGAA